>WTSP01026065.1:0-30022 GCA_025331215.1 Actenoides lindsayi
GTTCTACATCACCCCCTAAGCAATTTTAAGTATATCAAACTAAAGAATATATCGAAGGCCTGCCTCGAGAAAAAGTTAAGCTCTGCTGAGCAAAAGCTAAACAAAACCTCTAATCAAATACCTCCATGCTGGGTGATTCCCTGGAAAGCAAAACCCGATGTGCATCAGAAGCCTGCAGGTAGCTTCCACTTCCAAGCACGGCTGAGTGAAAGCCTGACGTTCAGACACCTCCGCTCCGCAGCCATGAAATACTCTGCACGTAACCAAACCCCCAGCCACGCTTAGCCAGGGCTGAGCTGAGGTCTGAATTCAACTTGCCACATCCTACAAACAGGAGTGCAAACCAACAATACCCACAGATCCAGGCTTAACTCTTCACAAGATACCAATTGGCTAAGTGCTGCTGAGGGAAATGACCCCCTAAGCGAAAAATTTCCTTCTCGCTCCTTTAATGATTAAGCTATGGATGCTCAACGTAACAGAGAACATTTGATTTCTAGGAGAGACAGTTCCACTAATGGACCTGAAAATTACTTTTGTCACGCCGCTTTTATTGATCTTGCTGTCAGACAGGAGTAAAGAAAAAAAGTATATTTCCCGTATAGCCCTTTTGGGGCTACAGCAGTGTGGTTAGGAAAACAAATTAAAAGACAAACCCCCAGCCAAATCCTGTATATTTCCAAATGTTAAAGTTACACCCACACTGGAAAGACTATAATTATTTTAAGTTTTGGACAGAACCCAGCAGTTGTCTGAGCTTCTGGTCTAGCTCATCTCTGTTATCCTAACAGTTATTTAATAAACAGTACATGCAGTTTACATGCAGATAATTTTAAAATAATTAATATTTTAGTATCTCCTGAGGCCACAAGTAACACAAGGGCTCTGTTACAGATGAACAAATAGCAGCAAAGGACTCTTGACAGTTTACACTCTAGAGACTGAAATCATGGGGTAAGATTTGGGAGAAGAATCATCCTCACCTCCACTGTGGCCAGAAAACTAAACACAGAAATTGTAATTTGCCAAAGTCTCCAAAGCAGTCCAGGAACTGAGCTCACATCCCCAGCCTCTGCATGGTCTCTGAGCCTAGTGACCATCTTTCTTTACTACAAGGTGTCAATCATAATGGTTTTTTAAATATATTTCTCAAACAGCAAAACATCACGTGACTCCATAGTTTGGAATTTGAAAAGTATCTTTTTCAATGGCTTTCAAATAGAGCCAAGATCATGGTGGTTCAAAATCAACAGTCAGTTTTTACGCTCGCCTTGGAAGTTAAGTTTGTCTACAGAATGCAGACAGCTTTTGGTATTTGCAGTAAACTGGTGATGCTTCAGAAGTTAAAACCTGATGGTTGGTTTTTAAGAGATGAGAATATTCATTTATGTGGAAGTTTTCACTTTTCTACCTTAGTCATTTGTTTCTTGCTCCTCTTATTCAGCTGCTTTGCTGCTGTGCAGGGGACATGGTCTATCTCTAAAAATCATGGTTTGCTACTATGGATCACTCTGCAGGTTTTTCCTTGGTTTTACATCTAGAAACACAGATACAAAAGAAGAACAAATTTTCAGAAGTTCTGAACAGACACAGAAATTAGGTAGGCATATAAGTTTAGCATCACACATGAAAAATTTACTTTCCAGTGCATTGTGAAGTCATTAAAGGTCCAAGTATCAAGAAGAAATGTTAATCAGGAAAAAAAATAATAAAGCAAACCCTTATTGTGATTTAGAATTTGCTAAACAAGATGTACTGATCTGGGACGTCTGCTTCCTATTATATTCTGCTCTTGGAGACAGAGAGGAAAAGCATTTTACAGGAATGGGAGGAGGTCACCAATCCCTTTCAAAAGCACTTTGGGAAAGATGGAAGAGTAAAAGATCGGAGAAAATCACCTCCAGAGTAAACTCTTACTTCATTCCCATGGGACAAAGAAGTCCATGCCGTCATTTCATAGAAGATATAATTCGACACAGCAAATGAAATTTCTTTGTAGCTGTCTAAGACACTACAATAAAAAGTAGTGCAATATGCATAATAGTGTAGAGGTTCCCAGTTATGGCTGTTTTTCTCTAAATAAAACTCATTAATTTTTAATTGCTGTCCCTCATTAAAAATGAAGAAAGAATTTACGAGTAAGCAGATCTGTATTAGAGTGGAAACAATATACAAGCTCTTTGTTGGACAGGCAAATACTCAGATCACCGTTTTGGATTAGAAAGGCTTATTTTTAAGTGTGTGCCACAAAGTGCCATTGAAACTAATGAAAGGGAACTCTTCTGCATCCACTTGTTAGATCACCCAAACCAGTGGCATACACAACTGATTCTGTCAGTTTGTTTCCCATATTTTACACAGAAAGAATGTTATCCGCACTTGCAAGCTCCATGTGATCTTCATGGAATGCCATTCTGCTTTACCTATGACTGAGGAAGCCACACTGTGTTATTGCAGTGCTTGAATACTCTTCAGGCCTCTTGTGGCTTCAGCTACATGCATGACCTCTATCATTTAGTCTTTTTATGAAGAACATTTTTCAACACACAGCATAACATTCAGGCCGTTAGACTTGCTTTGAATTAGCTCCTCAGCTAAACACTAGCTTCCAAGTCCAACACAGCCAGAGCAGTGCTGACCTGGTGATACCCCATGGCACTTGAGACCTGGGGAAAAACTGCTCTTCTCTTTGCTCACTTTCCTTTGAAGTGTTTAACAAACATTCGTGCATTTGTTGATACCTGGCAAAACCTGTCATGGTGAACCAGCTGAAGGGCTACAGGGTATTTCCCTTACTAGCCTGATCTAAGGAAACACCTGCTGCTCCACTGCTCTCCTATGTCATCAGGATTCTTCACAATGAGGACAATATTCTCCTGGTCCAGTGCTTTCCTCTCTGCCACTTGCTTTCACTAGGAAGAGGGGTTACTGTCATGCACATAGGTTCTCTCCTCTGGGCATCCACTTCTCATTCCAAAAAAAGAGCCACTTTTTCAGTAACAGGTTTGCTTTCCCTCTTACCTTCTCACTTATTTATTCCACCTGCAACTCTGATTCATCCTGTAAGTATTTTGGAAGGTAATTTATTACCCCAGCTTCAGGTAGCTTGGTTGGTGCTCAACACTTGAAAATATTTTAAGTTGAGCTAAGAACACTGAGGCAACCAAAGCAGCAGTAAGTTTTGAAAAACAGGTCTAAACCAACTTACCATTCCCTCCTGGCTATCCTTGTCTGTAGATGTACTCTAACCCTCTCTGCATGAGCTCACTGATCACATTGTGCTTTATTCTCCAGCATGTAAATGGTTACTATTTTGAGTACTCCCTGTGTAGTACTTATAGTACAAGTGTTGTGTTTTCCTCAGGAGAATAAGTTGAGTGCTGGGGAGTAACCCATGCCAATAAACAACTTGTGTGCTGGCTCCAGTGTGGTATTCTGCAAATGTTACTTTAGTTACAGATTCTGTTAAGTGCCTGTATGATGCTTGCCTTGTATAGAACTTTTGTATATAAAAGATTATTTTGCCCGTTTATACTACAAGAATCACACAGACTAACAAATAAACACATAACCAGCATTAATTTCTAAGAGATAACAGGGCTAAAAGTCATTGGTCTTTCTAGGAACATTTCCAAAAGCCCAGAAACTAGACTGAAAACTAAGATTCTAATTGTTTGTTAAAGATTAATAGAAGCCAAGTGAAGCTACCATCTTTCCTTTCCAAAATAGAAAACAGTTCTCTGTTCAGGCACACTAGAGAGTTGTAGTTGATTTGTTTATTTACCACTTGTGAATTTTTTCAGGCTGTCTTCAATTTATCCAGTGGGTAAAATCCACACAACAGAGAGAAACCTAAAGCTATCAATTCAGACTTGAATTTGGAATGTATTTTTCTTGTGCTGCTTTTTGACAGCACTATACAAAAATGTAACAGAAAGAGTGCTGCAGTTTAATGAGCTTTCTTTTATTTATTTTTGATAGATTGCAATATGCCATTTATTCTAGCTCTTAAAAGAAAACAACAACAAATAAATCACATTGTGGATTTGTTTAATAAATAAATGACCATGAGTATGCACAAAAAGCCTGATTCTGTATAGCAAGTGCCTTCCCTGTTGTGATTTTTCATGTAACTAATTGTCAAGGCCTATTTCAGGAGGCTTTTCTTTTGAGTTCAGCCCACATGCAGACCACATATGGGATTTTCAGAGGCTTAAGGGAATTAAAACAATCAATACTCATACAAATGATGAAGAAAATTAATTTAATAACTTTTGAATTAGTAATTTATCTCCTAGCCTGTGGGAATTTTTTTCCTATTGCTTTTCATTTTTTCTGTGACAATTTTAACCCAAAGCTCATTATCTCTTGGTGTAGCACAGTGTCATTTGTGTATAGCAAAGCACTGTACCTGCATTCCTAGGTGTGGAAGCTCTCCATGGAAGCAACCATGGTCTGTGACACTGTTAGCTGGCAGCAGTAAATCCTGCATGGCCTCACGGCACATAGTCCACAGCCTCAGCCTTCAACCCAGCCAGAGATTCTCTACTCTGCATAGGGATTCTTCACACTGTCAGTATTTAGAAGGAATCAAGTCTCTTTTATAAAAGGGAAAAAAATAGATAGCTCTACAACTCTCTGCAGTAAAGAAACTTGGCACTATTCTTTGCCCTGTGTAGGAGGCAAAGAATGTTTTCAATATTAAGTGTCTATAGATCCTGCCCACAAATCTGTCATAAGAATAAGTAAGACAAACTGAGTATCAAACCCTCAAATACATGTGAGCTATAAAAAAAACAACAACAAACTTAAACTGGGCAAAATAACACAGCATCCATGAGGCTAAAACTATTTGCAAGTTTGGGTCACAGTAAACTGGTATTTTTGGCCAAAAAAAAGAGGGAAAATTTTGAATAGGAGCAAAAGCAACTGCCCAGCATGTAACACTGTGGTAGCCTTGTCAATACACAGAAAACTGGCTTCATTGAGACAGGCCAGGCTACCAGTCCCTGATCAACAGTTTGTCCTTAGGAGCCAGGGAGGGAGAGTCACTTGTTCACACCAAGGAAACCTCAGCTGGCCAAGCTAACGCCACAGGTCGTTCATGCTGCGAGTAACAGAGGGCTTAACTCAGGGAACGATCCTGCCCTGGTATTTTGAACTCTTACTCCACTCCTACAACTATGAAGTCCTTAAGTGGCTGCAAAAAGGTGTGGGTGGGAGTAGTGAATATTCAGGTTAGTTTTAATGTGTTACAGAGAGCATTTGCAAGTTGCTTTTTTAAGCCTAATAGAAACAAGGGCTTTGTAGAGCTACAGCATCTCTCTAAACACCATGATAGAGAATGGGTAGAAATAATGAAGAGATTAATTTCTAGCAGCATTTAAAATAAAATACTACAGCTAATCTTATGCCTATGTAGGATTGTTTTATCTGTGAAATTTCTTGAAAAAAAGATTTAGAGACAGAACCATGTTTAAGATACATCAGGAGTCTCATGCTGAGTGGTGCCTACGTGCACTTTTATAATGTAAATGGCAGCAAACGACAAGGTATCCACTTCACTGCAGGATCTAAGGCAACTGTAGATCCCTCTATAAAAATGCTCTCAGCAAAGTATGAACTACTGGTAGTAATATGCACCTAAATATGAAAACCTCACATTCTTATAAAAAAACACTAAACTGTTCTGGTTAGGGAAAAAAAAAAAAAAAGAGTTGCTTCTATTCAGACAATGATTATAATTACAATAATCACCTTCCCTTCAAAAATAATTCTCCCCTTCAGCACATGTGTTAAGGTTTTACTGACTGGAAGTAACACAAGGCTAAAGATAATGCTTCATATTGTATATTTTTTTTTAAAAAAGGGAGCCCTATTCTTTTGTTGTAGATGATTTTCTGGAAAAAAAGTTATCTATTTTCTCAAAGGTGAATGTTTTCATAACAGCATATGTCCCACTGTTTCACTCTGTATCCTTAGTTAAGAAAACAACTGTGACTCACAAGCAGAACAGTCAATTTGCAGTATGCTAAAACTGTAAAATAACTTCAAAGTTGCAAACAATTGTGATTGATAAAGATAAAATCACAGTGAGGATATATAATATATAATAACATATAATATATATGAGAACTGACAAGTAACATGAATGAACATTGTGTTGTGTTTTATAATTTTTAGAATAAATGGCCTATAAGACCACTTTGTAAAACACACTAAAAAGAAATGCTGTACTTTACAGGCATTAGTTTGTAGGAAATAGGTTAAAGTCTCCTTAGTAGGAGGCTGATGTTCTAATGCTGTCCCAGGTACTTCTCAGCCTAAGTTTATGGCCCCTCGGGAAACACGTGGGCAGCCCCATGCAGGTACAAACACTCTGCTCACTTGAACCATAATGTGGCCATGCCAGAACCACCTATGCAGGGTCCACTTCCCAGACTCTCATCTTCCCTCCTACACGGAATTATTCCCGATTCCTCTCTTTGTTGGTTGGAGGTAGCCCACCTCAGAGTGCCTTCCCCACGCTATATTTGACTTCTGTGATAAGAAGGCAATGAGAGCAAGTGGAAACTTTCTGCACATCTGCAGTTTAGCAGTCCCAACGTGAACGGGGATGTCAGGCACTGAGGCGTGGAAGTTTTTCACGTACAATCATCTGCTAATCTGTTTTTCATCTACAGCGTGACAGCAATGCAGTGGAAACAACAAGAACAACCACGTCCAGCTGGAGAGCACTGACCAGTAATGACTTTCTCACACGTGCCAGGGACATCTCCTCAGTGCATGCTCCAATTAACTAGGCAGAAAAAGTAAGATTGCTCTCTACATATTCCCAACCCTGTAACTGGCCAGGGCTTCTGCAAGAAATGCAGAGAATGGTGGGAACACAGCTGGTCATTGCCCCATGATTAAGAGGCTGCATCAATAGTAAAGAAAGAATAGTTGAGATTGAATCCTCAGGTATAATCTGCTTTCGAGGAAAATGGTGACATGCCTCATATAAAAGTCACTTGCATTGTCCTAGTGTAGAGAAAGGTAAACATTTTGTCCCTTTGTGTCCTTTATAAATCTAGCCACTTTTCTCTATCTATATTTCATGGTATTTTAAACATATCTGTTCATGTACACATGGATTTAAATATACCCATAGGAAAGGCAATACCAGGTAATTTAATCACTGAAAAGGTATATAATTCATTAAGTACTTCAATAACACTACAGAAAAAAATGTCTCCCTGTGCTTGGCTAGAGACACAGAAATGTGAATATTGATATATTTTAAAGGAATAAACACAGACAGCTTTCCTGCAGCAGTACAATCTAGGGCAAATTTTACAAACCAGGCAAATTAATACTCTCAAATATCTTCTCTCTGTGAACAATCCAACCACAAAATATGCCCACCCACTCCGATGTAATCTGTCCTAGGAGCGTTAACACATTTGCTGCAGTTTCATTCTCTACTCCAAGAAGAAAAAAGTGACATTATAAACTACGTTGTACCCACCTGTTAACACTGAAATCACAGGTGAGAAATTTGTATGGTGGAGAACAGACTTGTTTATGCTGTCCTTACCTCAGTCTGGACTTTGCGTCTTGATCATGTTCATGATCTGTAGACGACAGCACACCACATGCACTGACTTCTTCATAACAATGCTGATTTATTTGAAAATAGAAAATTTGCCCATACCCAGATGTATGAAGCTGCCTTCCCCTTTGTTAAGAAAAAGCAACTTGGAGTCAGGAGCACAATGGACACACCTCAATCATCTCAGTTACTTCTATCTGCTTAAACAGCTATAATTTCTGTATGAATGATGTCTGTTTTAAGTGATTGCTCTGACCTGGAATTCTCTCACCCAGCTTGAAGAACTCTCCAGTTTTGGATTCCTGCTATGCATGTCACTCCTTTGCACTAAGATGAAGCTGCTGGATTTTCACTAAGGAACAGTAGGCAATTTCTTCTGGCCTGCCAGAGGTTGATACTTAACATTCAAAGATCTGCTCCATCACAATTCTTTGTGAGTAATCAAAACAGATTCTTTCTCCTTTTTTTTCCCCTCTGTCCTTCCTTGCTGTTGGAATTACGGCTGATCAAAGTGTTCCTCGGTCTCTCTCTTAAAATGTCAGGTTTTATGCTGGGAGGGGGAGGAAGGGTGAAAAAAATAACTGTTACTTGAAAAATCAGTTTCAAAGGACAACCCTGAAAAGTGATTTCATCCTGTCAAGGACATACTTATCACAAGATTTTTAATTAAAGCTTAGTTTTGTGCCCTGTCCTTCTAAATGAATGTTTCCTATCTGGTGTTATTTGCACTCTCTAAGTTGCATTAACACCCAAAAGCCTCGAGCTGTTGCCAGCATTAACATAGGGAGTCAGTTCTCCTCTTGCTAAAGCATTCAGAACAGCTTAGGGGAAAGGTAGAGGGAACAGAATTAAAACTCAAAGAAAAGTAATTTGATTCATTTTTTTGGGGGCGGGAAGGGGTGGAGACAGAAGGGGAGGTGTTAGTGGAGGTAGCTTTACATAAAGAATAAACATTGGGAACTTTCCCTCTCACTTCCCTATTGTTTAAGAAAAGTCCTTGTCCTCAGAAAAGCTGCCTGATTTTCATCTTACTTTATGTTGGAAGGGCCTCAGTCTCTCTCTCCCAAACTTTCCCTTAAACTCCATATAAGTGAACTCTGTTACAGCTATTGAAGACATGAGTTCCACTGATGTCTGAAAGAGAAATGGTGAGAAAAAGATAAGAGGAGGACAAACTAAGAAAATGGGAAGTGGGGGCTGGTGAGAGGAGCAGCCATTAAAGATTTTTTGAGAAAATGAAGAGGAACTGAAATTTAATATGAATACTAGAACCTCAGCATTAACAGTAACAACTTTGCACAAGTATCTCCAGACCTAAGACATCCTTTGCCTTCAGATTTTGACTTCAGGCCCAAATCCAGTAAAGTACTTAAGCCTGAATAGTATTGTTGAACTCAACCTATGTCAATAGGATTGGCTCATATACTTCAATTTAAGCATGTACTTAAGTGCTCTGCTGGATCAGAGCCTTGCTTGTTCTAGTCTGTGGTTACCTTGTAAGTGGGAAGTCTCTATCAAGCACGGTTACAGATGTGCAAGGGACATCCATTGCTAATCATGCAGCAGGTTTTGTGATACTGGATGAAGCAGCTATCCAGCAGTACATCAGACTTCAGATTTTTTCCAACACGAGCTGAACACCAGCCATTCAGACTTAAGTATCCAAGAGCTGCCAGTCTGCAACATACTTGCTCAAAATTCCTTAAAACATCCTTTCAGGAGTTGTTAAACCCATAGTTTAGCACCTTCATTGGACATGATCATATACACCCATCATCACAGTCCAGAGAACTTTCTTTTTCTTACTTGATCCTCTTAAAGCTGAACATGCTTCACACTTCAAAAAGCTCCTTTCTAGAGAAATCTTATTGATTGCTTTTCCTACATCTGTCTCCACTTCCTCTTTCATCTTAGATGCTTCCAGTGAAGATCAAAAATAGACCAAGTTACATTGTAAATACAGATAGACCCTGAGCCCCATCAAAGTGTTTCCTCCAGTAACACAGCAAATCCAGATCAAGAAGTAGAAGGGTCAGCTCCTTACAGGTAAGACACCGGCTTTTCTAGACTAGACCTGGTCCTTAGATGGTGTAAAGGTGACAGTTTCTTCAAATCAACACCAATCCCAAGGGGATATTTTTTTCGTGAAAGTTGGCTAAAAATTCCACAGCAGCTACTCTGAGTCTGACCCTGCTTCACCAAGGTCAACATACAGCTACAGCATACAGAGAATATGTATCAGCTACTGCATACGAAGCTCCTTATAACCAGGTACGCAGGGTTTGATACAACACTATGGTTTTCAGTCTTGTTTTTAAGGTAAGTGGTGTTATAACAACTTATTTATATTCAGAGGTTATATCTCATATTTCTGAAGCGCTGAGCTTCTTTATGCATGCATGCTACTCTAAATTGATTTTAAAAAATCTTATCGGTGTGTATACACACATACACTCCTTTATGCGTACAAATTTGTTTATGAACAGAGCATTCAAAAAAACCCATAACTTCTTTGAAATATACTTACAAGTTTTAAAAGATGCTATGGTCATATAAATAATGGCTAAATTAAGAGTTCTTGAATGGCAGGAATAAATAGATCAAAGACTTCCACATGTTGATATCCATATGAGTTATAAACAATGGTATTTCCTACCCTGTAATGCATGTCATGGGTCTGATCCATAAGGTTTCACATATTTTGCCTGCACACAGGCACGCACAGGCTCACAAAGCAGATGTCAAAGTCACAAGTCTCTAATGCAATTCATGCTCCAGTTCAGCAACTGTGAGGGTATGCTGAAGACAACGCTGTGACTAACATGATGAAATATTCCTGAGAGAATAAGGAATGACTGTTAACAGTTCTGAGAAACTCTTCCTCTGGGTTATTATCCCATAGAGACAGATAGTGGGCTTTAGTGGCCTTAACCAAACAAACAGCTCTGAGAAACTTAACATATTCCCTCTGAGATTACAGCAAATGAAAACCAAAAAAACATCTTATGTTAAAAGCAGTTTGAAGCATTTGTGATACTGTCAGTGAAGTACTTGGACTTCTTCCTGCTTTGTGCATCAGGTCAGAGTTTCCATACTCCCAGAGGAAACTAAGCATTGATTGAAAAAAGAGAAAGTCCCATGTACCCTTACTGTTATCTTTTCACAGCTGGCTCAGTTGAACAAGGGAGGCATGAGCACATGTAGTGACTATTACAGCCACCAGAAAACAAGGCAGTAGCAACTCAAATGGGCACACTAGTTGAAGTGATTTGCATCTGGGACACTCTGCTCACAAACACCAAAGTAACTGAAAGGCAAGTTGCTTCAAAATTGTATTTTCTTGTAGTGTTCTCCAACTCCTTGAGCTATCTGGAACTGGATCACATCTTTCATTTCCCAGGGCAGTGTATGCCAAATGTAAAGTAAAAAACTACCTGACTAATGGCTTAAGATCATGATGACATTTCAGAAGTGTCAGCCTTCTGTGTTCTAATACCTCCTTTTGCTGCCCACAGCAACTTTGCCCTCCTAGCACAGGTTAAACACACAAAGTAACACTTTCTTATATAGATGAAGTAATGAGTAGTAACTATTTCCTCAATTGGCTTTCATGCATTTTAAGCTGTATCTAAGTAAATCACATTAACAGGGTAGATGGCTAGAAGAAAGATAGTTTCATGACTAAGAAACAAGGCTACACTCAACTGTTGGTACTCCCACAGATTTCCCAGCTCAGTCTTCTGTGCTCCTTTTGTCTCTGAAAAAATAATACCAGTAAAATTATTTTTAATATCTAACCTTTAAGTTTTCCATGTTATGGTTCTTGGTGTGCTGAGACACTGATTCGCACAGTCAAGCACTGGTTGCAGGCTGAAGCTCACTCCTGGTTCATTACTGTGGCTCTCTATTTGCTGGTACACAGCATCAGAGCATCCCTTAAGAGAACATTTGATAGCATCACTCATCTGTCTGCATTGTCATACGGTCCAGATGGTTGCAGTATGTAGGAACTGGGAACCAGAGCAGCAGGAGGAGTACATCCTGCTGCAATTTTCCCTTTGGTGCTAATCTTGATGCATATAAATTAGTCTGTGGGTTAGGAAGCCTACAGCTCTGGGTGGATGCACCCAAAGACCTAGCAAATGAAATAAACTGGTGCAGCTGAACTCAGTAGTTTGCCAGCTATCAAATGGCCAGGTTTGCCCATAAAAACCCGAGTAAAATATTCCTGAAGCTCAATTAAGTGACAATACCCTACTGTGCAGAGCAAATTTTCTTCCGAATTCCCCAAGGGTGACATCCTTCTGTAAATGGGTCTGTTATTCAAAATAACTCAGAAATCTGTGTAATTTAGCAGACCAACTATGACTGTGATGTACAAACCTAAAGAGAAGAGAGAAAACAAGTGTACTTCCACTTGGCAAATACAAATTTATTTCTGGATTAGTTGTAAGAGTTAAAATTTTAAACATTCTAACATGTGTACACTGCCAGACACATTAATTGGCATCCTGGAACAATATGAAGAAAGTCAACATAATTAATCATCTCCATGTAAGTACAGGAATGTAATCATTAATTTTCTGAATTATAGAAAGAAGGGTTTCCAAACCTTGAAAAGGCAAGACTTCAGTGGGAATTTAATACATCAAAGAAAAATAAACTGTATATCATTAGTCCAGGTAAGAAAAGTCGAAGGAAGGCAGGCAGGCAGGCAGGAAGGCAATGACATTTCTAAAGAGGTGTCTTGGTAACATAAATTACTGTCTACAACTGTAATCATGCCTATTTAAAGCCAAGTTAGTATAGATTTTATGGTCTTGATGAATTTACTTAAACAGAAGACAAACAGTCACCAAGAGCAAAAAGTTATTTAGTGACTTCCTGCAGAATTTAGTCACACATATAGCCTCACTGAGAACAAAGTACATAACTGCAGACTGTGAATCACACCCAAATCTTCCACCCATGACTATATGAGGTAGTAATTTTTGCCACCAATACAAATAATTAGTAGTATAACAGTGCCTACACTTAATGATTTTATCTGGATTACTTGCTAGCTATTTACTTAGCTGGTAGAGAGGATTCTTTATACTGTGTAAGCATGTCCAAAATTATTCCTTATAATGCTAGCACTCCTGCTATTACTGGTTCTTCCATCAGCAGGGTCTTTATACTCCAAACAACTTACAACTGAGCAACAGAAATGGGCATTAAGAAAGCTACAAGAATATGAGTGAGAACAGACGTTACCTATATACGTTCCCACCTTCCTAGGGAAAAATCACTATGTATGGAGCAAAAATATAATCCTTTTCACACCCAAACTGGCCTGTGAACGTGTAATCACAAGTGTTGCAAGTGGGAACAGACATCTGTGTTCTATCTTTGTTTGTCATTTTGGTGTCTATCTTGATGAAAACCGGAAGAATTTTCAAAATTTGGCCTCCCAAAATGCCAAAAAAATAGATTGATGTCTCCCAGACCAAACTATGCTCACTAGCAGTCCTTCTTAATGATAGGGAAAGAAATTTCTTTTTGAATGTCTATAGATTGATTTGAAATTACTCAAATTACCTGAAGAATATGAAGTCTCTAGTTCAATTTACAGGTCTGGTTGCTCACATTTATTTCAAATAAAGATAGGTTTCATGTGATTATTGATTTCCTATTAGTTTACAGAGCAGGAGGTTTCTGCAGGGGTGAGATCATTTCTCCAGTGTAGTCTTCTTCAAAAAAATGTTCTGTAGAAAAAAAAAAAAGAAAAACGAGATAGTTAAACAGATGCTGCTAGCTGTAGTGCAATTTTTAATCTTTCTGGTAAGCACAATTTTATATAACTTGTCTCAGTTGAGTCATTTTGATTTTTATTGCAAGTAATAACTGAGAAGACCACATATTCCCACATGCAACAAGAAATCTTATGTTGGTTCTTCCAGAGATCTATGACTGTACTTACAGTAATAACAGCATAGAGAAACCATACACATTAAACTGAGCTTGTGACATGAGGACAATTTCGGGACAAACCCACTGTATAGTGACAAACTAACACAGGCAAACTTCAGTGAAATCCAAACAGTCATGAATACTTGTTTACAGGCACACTGTCATGTAATACACATGGACACTTGTTCTTTGGACAAGCCTTAACAAGGAAGTAATTTGTAGTTACTTATATACTTATGAACTCACAAAGCCACAGCAGTGGTCCACAGAGAATGAAAAAATAGGAGATGAATCCTACTTGTTTAGGCAGGGCCTATTTATTTTTTAGTCTGGCAGCTGATAAACCAATTCTGCAGAGGATCTCTAAGGAACATTATGAAGCAGAAACTAAATACTTATATTTTAGTAGGACAGGCATGGCAAAAGCCCAAAGAACACTCCAGCATGCCAGGAACAAAAGCACGCGTGGCAGGCAATGCACAGGCAGGCACATGCTGAAAAAATAACGCAGCCTCACAATGGACAGTCATGTTAACCCAGGTCTGGCTATTCACCATGAGGGAACACTGCAGTGGCTACAGCTGCAGGAGATACCCTTGTCTGTACACGGGTGCACTGCCTTCAAAAACCTTTCTCTGTGTGTTGGGACTGACTGCTGATGAGGGAAAAGTAGGGCTAAACATACAGGGTATGAAAACAAAAACAACAATGACAAGTTATTTCCTTGCTTTTTAGTTTATGCACAGGTATTAAACACAATTTTACAGCAATCTACAGCTGGTGTTAGCCAGTAAAATGATAACTGATTTACAGCAACTAATACTCCAGTATTCTACTTAGAACAAGAGTCTGGGTTAACTGTGACTATAAAACTTCTCTGCCACTTTTCTTCATAGTTAGGATACCTTTAAATGTTTTCCTTCAGTCAATCTAGAAAACATTGGTCTTGCTTTTGAAACTGTTTGTTTAAAGTAAAGCAAATTGTATCGACTTGATACCACTGTCTCACTTAAAGCCACAGATTCTTCTGTTTCACACCCACACCAATTATCTTTAAAAAAAGGACTCTGTGAACATCATAAATTGCCAAGACATTCAAATAACTTAGCTCTTCTGTAAATTTTACACTTAGGTTGACTTAGACAAGGATAGTAACTGCATTCTATTAAAAAAAAACCAAACACCCAACAAAAAAAGAAAAAACCCAAACACCACAGAACAGAATTAAATGTCTGGTTGTGATGAAAAGTGCTTATGGGTAATTTTTTTCTCCAGATTATGCTTCATGGGACCAGAGTAAATAATCCAAACTGAAGTAATTTCCAAAAAAAATAAAACAAAACAAAAAGGCACCAAACAAAAAGGCCCCTACAACAAACAAAACAATCCTCAAAAAAATCCTCAAATTTTAAACTGGAAGTATGAGCGTGCAGTCAGGTACAAACAAGTCATAGAACCAGCATTTTGAAAAGTCTGGAAACCCCTGCTGTAATGCACGATAGCTGCTTATAGCTAGTGAATTAGCAACCATGTGATGCACAAGTTATGTAGTCCACAAGTAGGAAATACTTGAAATTTGCCTAATAAAAAAAGCAACCTGTACAGAATATCGTTACTAGCCTTTAAATCCCCAGTGAAAGAAAGGTCATGCACTTACAGTTCATCATCGTATTCCTTTGGAGGTGATGCTGCAATGACCAAGTCAATCCAATCCTGAAAAAGAAATGCACAGGCAAACGTGTGCTGTAAATACTGCTTTTAGAGATGGTTAGTGGGCCACCATGAAATACGAGACATAGAAACAAGAAGGTGATCTGTTCCTGGAAAACCACAGGGTGCAGCAGAAAGATATCTATAGGAAGACCATGTCAAGATTGAGCTGTTTGATTTGTAACCTGAAATTAAAGAAAAACCTACTGGTCTTGCAACAAGCTTTTAACAATAATTATTCTAAGAATCATCCTGCATTTGTCATCTTAGCAATTTATACAGTTCTTGCTGAGAAAACACTGTAGCTGAAGTCCAGCATTACTTGTACATTAAGAAGATAAAGATAAGCTGTCGTCATAAAATTCCAATCAGCTTGCAAGTCATTTTCAGCATCAGACTTTCTACAGATAACTGCGCTATAAACACTCAGAAAGTAATGTGTTTAAATACCAGTCCTGTCATGTGGCTAAATGCCACGAACTCTCACAGTAAATCGCATTTATGATCTTCAGAAATATCAGAACCTGCTGCAGATTTCATCTTGGGTAATACATGGCATATCAGTTACTTCTGATGTTTGCAGCCTCACTGTGTTGAATTGACAGTGTCATGAAAGAAAAGTCTACCTCATAGGAGTGCTATAGGCAGAATGAAGTAATATTCCAGATTACTTACCCCACCCACGTTCCAAGCTTTTGCTAGAGTTGCCTGTGCTTCTGCCAGCCTGCTGTCAATTAGTATCTTGCCATTTACAGCTAGTATTTCATCCCCTTTCACTATACCTCCTGGTGAAAAGACCAATATGGCACACATACATGTAAGCAAAAAAAAAATAGTACTGTGAGCCCTCTCAGTCTCATATTAGAATCATAGATTACTTCTGGCTGGAAGGGACCTTCAAGATCAACAAGTCCAACCCTATTCCCAGCCCGATCAAAAACCACTAAACCATGTCCCTAAGCACAACATCTACCCAGCTCTTAAACACCTCCAGGGATGGTGACTCCACCACCTCCCTGGGCAGCCCATTCCAATGCCTGACAACCCTTTCTGGAAAGAAATGCTCCCTAATATCCAGCCTGAACCTCCCCTGGTTCAACTTCAGGCCATTTCCTCTTGTTCTGTCACTTGTCACGAGGGAGAACAGACCAACTCCCTCCATGGAGTATGCAGTAGTGAGTATAATGAAGACTGTCTTCACTAGATAAGAAAGTTTGCTACAGGCAAGAAGGCAAAAGGAATGTTTAGGTATGGAAAAGCCACGCTAGTCTCTTACCGACTATGACCAGTAAGAAACTAGTTAACTAGTTCATCAAGATTTCCTGTAGTAGCAGTTTGTCTGCCTGGGTAATCCATCTATAGAGTTTACAAACTGAGGTCAATTGTAGGCTGCTACTACTACAAAAATGGCAGCATTACTTGAAATACTTGAAGGCATAAGTGGCACTTGTCAATGGTTAGCAGGCCTGTCATTCCTTTGCAAAAGCATATGTAATATTTAGTCCTTAGAAATGAGTTTGACCTGCTAATCTGGATTGATGCACAATCAGCTAACTGGGACTGGATTCAAAGAGGGGAAAACACAGATGATAAGGAGACAGCCTTAGCTCTAAGAGATCCTCACACAGTGAAGAGTCAAAGAGTGACAAAGTATTTGAGAGATCAAGTGGCTGTTTTCACAACAAGAGTGACTTTAACTTAGGTGCAGGTTGGCACAAAGTCTGTAAAGACAACGTAAGGAGATACTGTCCTGTCCATCTACCTGGTCATCACCAGATTTCTCAAGGAAAGGATAAGAGATACTGGCCACCAGGAGCAAAGCCCAGATACATTGGTATGCACATCCTTGTGCCTTCCAGAGAGCCAAGCTGTTAGCTAGAAGGCTCTGGCCTTTAAGCAGGATTTTGGAAGTGAAGCTGCATAGTTTACAAAACGAGTTAGTATTGAAAATAGCATTTAGAACAGAAGTAGGTAGAGTAGTATAGCCACACTTAGGTAACTGCTTTGCACATGGGAATCTACAAATGTCATTGCTTGCAAATTATGAAATATTGAAGGCTGTATCCTGCTTTCCTTAATTACCAGAATGCATCAAAGAATCAAGTGTTGGTGGTTTGGTTTGTTGTTTTGGTGGGTTTTGGGGTTTTTTTTGTATCTACCAGACTGAAAAAGGGGGGTCCTTATTAAGAAAACAGCTCTAAGGGTTCAAGCCATGTTATTGAAAATTTTGTAATGATAAACACTATTTTTACATTTTACATAATTATTAATTAAAGCAGCACCCACCAAACCATGAGCACCTCTGTGAGCTGCCCTTAGAGCAGAGACAGAACTCGGTTGACCTGGACAATCTAAATGTGCCTCTCTGTACGAGACATAGCTACAAAATCAGCCAACAACCCTCAGTCACTTAGCAGCATTCAGATTCCCCATTGTTACTCACCATGTTTGTCTGCAGCACCACCCTCATAGATGGCAGACACAACTATCTTTCCAATTGGAGAATCAATTCCTCCCTCAACTGCAAGGTCTAATGATCCTTCCTATTAAAAAGAGTTCTAATTTTAGTTCAGAAACAGCTATTAATTTTTGCCATCAACATCAATCTTTCCTTCTTCCCAATAAATGGCACTGTACATTAAATGCTTACATGAACTCTTCAAATATCAGTCAAATAATACATTATTTACCTTTTTAATCCGTAATAGCCGTACATCTTTTCCCACAATCTGCTCTGGGGTAAACTGTGAAAACATATGATTACTCATTTCCACTTTGGAAGCACAAAGTAGTTAGTCTGATCTGTGTAGAGAAAAAATTTCTGAGAGAAAAGGGACCTTTCCCTCCTCCTAATATTGTTAGAGGAAGATCAGAACACCAGATGATTTTTTCCTGTAAGAAAGCAGCTTTTCTATGTGACTATAAAAGACAAATCCACAAGACTTAGCAAGACAACAATCAAGAGTACTACCCCCTCCCCCCCCCAAGCTCATAAAATCAAGGATGTGTTTCTTCCAGTGTATTTCATATTAAACAGTGAGACATATTTGAATTCTCTCCTTACCATTGAATATGGATCAAAATCTTCCAAATATTTCTGGAAGCCCTGAGAATAAAACAATATTTATTTGTAAAAGCATCAGGTTCATGCACACACTGAACACACAAACTCCATTTTATCTACCAGTGAGAGAACATATAATTCTGTAAGCTAAGAAAGAAGACAGTAAATGGAGAAAAGCATAGAAAAAAAAAAGCAAATAGTCCATCCTGACAGTCAGAAGACATTTCAAAACCCTACAACAGATAGTCAGTTTGAGCTGGTCACACTATAGAGAAGTTTTGACAATAGTTTGCCACCCTGTCAGCTCCGCAGTTCCTCTCTACACCTGACAGAACAGAAACAAATCTTGAGAGCATCATGGGCTGGTATGTTCTGCCACACTCTTCTGAGCAATGTTTCTGGGACTATCACCATGCTGGGCACTATCTAACACAGGCAGAAGTGACAGGCTCCAATTTGCCTGTCAGCAACACTGCTCCATGGTGTCTGGGTTGTAGGATCCTCTTCCAGCCCCCTTTCTCTCCTCCTTTCCATGGAGTTTCAGGGAGTTGGTTTCATACCATAAGTGAACGCAGCACAATCAGCAATTTTTTTCTCAATTTTTTTTCGATTCTGTGGAGGACATAGAAGTTTTGGCAGGGAGTGTCTGAAATGGAGAAGGTAATATTGCAGTTAGGTAGAATGAGATTTAAGCTTTGAGAGGACCCACACCTTCTTAAACTTTCAAAATGTCCTGCATTACCTTTGTAAGACCAACACTGCAGGGGAAAAAACAGGAGTTACCTTTCCTGCAAAGATGAGAGTTCCTGAGTCATCAATCAGGAATCAATGGTGTTTGGGTGGTGGTTTCTTGAGAAGAATTAGTAGCTATGGTGTGAGACTGCATGGGCTATGTAGGACCTTGGAACTAGCAAATCAGAGGAAAGAACTCCAACCTTGGCCAAGTCACTAATTCATTATGTAATCTAAAGGAAGTCACTGAACTCTCTTTGTCCCAGGTCACCCTCATGAAAAACAGCTGTTGCCCTTGAAGAAAGTTTTCCTGGGAAAATTATTTTTTAAGAGAAAAAAAACCCACACCATTTAATGCCACAACAAAAACCTGCAAGCAAAGAAGTCATATGATCTGGAACTAATAACGTACAAATATGGCTGTGATGCAATGAAGACTTTTGCTGAACTAGAATAAATCTTCCCAGAAATGGGCATCACAAATTTGGAGCCCCATATCCAAGCAGGGAGCAATGAACTGAGCAAGACTGAGTGGAAACCACAGGACTAAGCCTACCCTTCCACTACCCAGGACACCTCAGGTAAAACAGTTAAGACCATTCTAATCCTTTCTTGACTTACAATAAGATTCATATGACTGAAAATAAGTAGAAAGAGGAACATTAAAATCTTTGATTTCACTGAAACAACGATCTCTCTAGACTTCTGGATGAAAGGTGAAGTTATTACTGGGGGGGGGAACCCTGAAAAAGAAAAACCCAAATCAAACCAGAGGCATGTGAGCCAAAGGTACTACTCACTGAAGTTTCTAGCATTAATAGTCAATGACAAGTAACACCTGACTGAAATGATAGAAAAAGAACTGAATGAGAAACCCACGACCAGATATATCAAAAAAGATATCTGCCAGAAGACAACTGTTACATATACAGAACATACTGACATGCAACAGAACAATATCCAAGTTTGATTTATCTCAGTCAACTCCAGTTTTCCCTTCTAAATCTAGACTGAAACTGATAAAAAGAAAGAATTCTTTATTAACCTGAATGGTTTGCCACTCAAAAGCTCACACTGGGAACTCACAACTGTGTGCCAACTTTTGCACCTAACGTGACAATGCACCTAACTTAGCTTGCACTAGTAAAGGTGTTTTGCCCAGAACCTGGCACATTTAACAGTGGCAGAGACATTAAGCATGAAGTTCTCTGCTTCGTGGGACCATCTATTGAATCACTCCAGTCAACCAAAGAGGAAGAGATGAAAGCTTCATTGCTATGACAGAGAAAAGCCATAAATGTAGTAACACAGTAGAAAAATCCTACACAATAAAGAAAGACTATATGAATATGTGCTTTCCACCACCAGTTTTGCAGATTTCCTACCAATAACTATGGTATGACAATAACTCTATTTGTTAAACTAATAAAATATTTTATTACTGAAAGCACTGCAACTGCAGATTAAAAGAAACAAGGAACCTTTAGGAATACATATTAAAGAAAAGTAATAATTGCCAGTGTCAGATCAGTTAGCATTCAACTATCCCAAAGATCGCACTGACCACAGAAGCAGTTACAGATGGTTCAACCTGAAGGATTTACTATCCTCTCATTCTTCATCTGGCTGGACTAGCGGGAGCCACACACACACTGAAAGTTTA
The DNA here is from genome assembly GCA_025331215.1 of Actenoides lindsayi. Taxonomy (NCBI): domain Eukaryota; kingdom Metazoa; phylum Chordata; class Aves; order Coraciiformes; family Alcedinidae; genus Actenoides; species Actenoides lindsayi. Next base: position 20,716 of record WTSP01026065.1, read on the forward strand.
CCAAGACTAGCAGTTTTCATGCACTAAGGCTGTCTTGCATCCTCCCTTTTAGAAAACAAGCAACAGGATTAGAAAGAGAAGTTTTCATTCTATGATCAAAACAAGAAGTACCACACAAAACATGGAAAATGTTATTTTACTTGTTTTTTGTTAGATCTAAATGATGAATTGTAAACCACCATCCTTTTAAACATCTCTTGTGGCTGCAAAAGAAAGAAAATTGCCAAACCAGATATTAGCCTTTTGCTGTAAATAAGGATCACCTACTCACAACCAACCTCACTGCTTTTTTCGCTCTTGTAGGAACTGTATCACACTTGCACATGTTAGCATTTGTTCCCTATACCATTTCCAAGTGAGAGAACACACAGCGTGAAATAGTACTGAATACAAAAAGGAAAGAATTCTAGAAAAACTACATCAATAATCCACATTTACATACCACAAGATTTCTTAAAAATATTTTCCATGACTCCTTTTACCCCTAATTTCTACAGAATAGTGCAAATATGAAGACTGAGTTTTTGCCTTGAAGGACTTTTGGGCAAATCTGGCAAGGTTTTCCACAAAACTCTTCAGCCCCACTCTAGCCACTTAAGAAAAACCAAAACAGAATTTCCTTTTCAGCACAGTCTGTTTTAGTATAGCTATGGGCAATAACAACTGAGATTGCCAATCATCACACGTCTTACCACACAGTATCTAAGCACCTGTCTAGGGTGCCGTGACTCCAGTCCTGCAGAATCATGCTTCAAATCTTACAAATAAGAGGAAAGCTTAAATATTCTTTCTTCTTTTCAGAAATGCCGCATCCAATCACAAAGGAGTGAGAGGGGTAAAAATCTTCAGCAGCAACAAGTGCATCAAAGCCTCTTCACTCACAAAACAGGATGTTTGTGACAGTTGGGAGAGCAGAGACTAATGTTCATGTTGGTTTTGCTTCTCTGAAAACCCTACCACTAAATCATAACAATCCTCTCCTCTTGTCTGAGCCAAAATGTAATTAGCTCTGCCATGAGTGTATTCCAATTCACTCTAGTACAGAAGAGACAAACAGTTCACACTGATTTTGACCCAGAGCAGCCCTCAGCATTCAAGGCCACTCTCAGGGTTTAATCCTCACCCATCACTTCCCTACTCCTAAGAGAGAACATTTTCATGAACTGTTAAAAAAACCCTGTGAATTCTGACTTGAATGCAGTTAATATGACTTGTTCACAACAGAGACTTCACTGCTCCTACCCGGCCCTACTACCTTCCAGATACCAGGAAACTTTTACCCATTCTTACATGTTTGTTTTACTCTCATATTCATGCTTTTTATCTTCTTCGCTAGTGAATTGCTTGAGTATAGGTTCACTTGATTAGCTGTTTGCATCAACTAAATCCATCAAGATCAGTTTCTAGAGTTTGGTACTCAGGACAGCTTAATTCAGATAAAAACAAGGTCGAAGAAGTTATGCACATTCCATCCCATTAAGACACAAAGACTGGAGTTCCGTAAGGTATGTGAAATCTAGCAAAGCAAGAAATAGGGTAGAAAAAGATACTTTGCCTTTGGTGATACTTTGCTAAGAGAAGCTGAACTTGTCCTGTATCTGAATGACTGATTTAAATAAGGAACACCCGCTCCCTCCCTGCCCCCCCAGCAAACAAACGTACATTCCTTCTGCATGAAATCAAATTTTAATTCTTATCCATTTCTGGAGACAGGCAGGTACCTCCTCATCTGTTTTGTCATGCTCTGGCTTTTCCATTTTCTAACTCATAGAATTAGCCTCTCTCTTCCCTTTGGTATCCACACAAGCCTTCCTCCACATACTCCTGTGCACTGATGATGAATACTCTACTGCATTAAGTCATAAATGGAAGTAAGAGGTAACAGGTCTACAAAAACCATATATAGATTGATGTTTCTCTTAAAATCCTGTCAGAATATTGCTCCCACTGAAATTGTGGCCTTCCAACTAATACAATATAGTTTGGGAATGAAAATGATTGACATCTGATAGACTAGTGGTTTGGAAAACATGCATGCATGTAGAACAAATCATAAGAAGTTTCCCCTACAGAGGTGGATCTTGCTATTTTTTCAAACTAATTGTAAGCAGTTGTTAACAAAAAAACCCCAAACAACCAAACCAGTAACATTTTCCTTTCCAGAACCTGTCTGATCACACATACAGGTATTAGCAGTTTTGCAAACTAGTTATATTTGCACACCAGGTATTTATTGTCAAGAGCTAGATTCTATTAACTGCAGATTATGATTTCATTCTTCCCCCAAGGAAGAGATGCTGAGTTCCTGAACACAATCAAAATGAAAGCTCCAATACATACAAATGAAGCAAATACCTACACTGGAGGAATTTGAATTTAGTTTTAGCTCATGTACCTGCCTTCTCTTAAGCAACTTATAAAAACTGCTTTCATTTATTATTTCAATTCATTTAGAGTATAGAAGTTTCAAGGCAACTATGTCTGTGGGAAAACTGGTTACTAAGTATCACTTAAATTTGTTCAAACTGTAATTGGAAAAATAAAAGAACAAGAGTAATTAAATTATTGAAGCAGAAAATGACAAAAAATCCATCACACTTTCATTAAAGACAGCTAGGAATACAGTGCACATCATTTACTGTCAGAGCATAAGCTTGTAATTAAATAGATGAAATGCCAGTCTAATTTTTTGCCATCACTGAGAAAGCTCATGTTGCTATACACTGCCTTGCTCATATAAATGTATATACACACATATCTACACCACACACATAACAGACACACAACTTGAATTCCAGCAGCATAAATCACAATGATCCTCAAGAATAAATACTACTTACTAGTCAGCCAGCTATTGTAGATGAATTTTCAAGTCTGTCAGTTAGCAGTTAGCTCTTGTCAGAGCACTATTGTTTTTGGGGTTTTGTTTGTTTTGGTTTATTTTCCCCCAGTAAATCTTGTCTCACTTTTCTCCATACACCACAATTCCCCAAAATGCTACATGGTTGGTCCTATAATATTTAGCCTAAAAGTTTTTTCTTCATTTACATTTGAATCAGAAATGGAAAAGAAATAAGACAAAGAATATGACTGTTGGTCAGCTTTGCAGTAACACTGCATGACTGATATATTGAAGTCCAAGATACAATCACAAACTTTTCTCTATGCAAATGAAACGATGAGGCATACGTATACATTCCATTACTACTTACAGAGGAAAAATAGTGTTATTATTTTTTTCTCTTTTGTTTCTGACAAATTAATTCAGAATACATAAAAATAAAAACTAGCATGCAAATAAATGTAAAAGGAGATTTACAGAGTCTAAGGTTCTACACTGCTCTGCAGTTATGCACCCCAGTACAAAAATTGTCACTGAAAGTAACTTCTAGATCATTACCACAAAAAAAAAAAAAAAAAAAAAAAAGAAAGAAAGAAAACTACAATTTTGTACTTACCACTACCAATCACTTGAAAATCTGAATGATTTTTAGTTAGCAGAATATGTGACAAGCATTGATTCTTTGAGGACAAGTCAACAACAAATCCCACAGTACTGTAGTACTCAGAGAACATTAAAAGGCTTACCAGGGCCTCTGATTTGATTGTTGGTCTGACCATAAAGTTTGGGTCAGGATGCAGCATGACTGGTTTAGAGACTATTGGTACCCCTGGATGTCGTTGGGTAGGTGGACTTGGAGCAAGTTGCTATAGGGTTAATTTAAGAGAATTACAATTCACAATGTAATTTGTGCAAATCCATCATTTCACCAAGATGCCTCAATTCAAATAGTTCACAGTAACTAATGACATGAATACAACAAAAAGCTTACAGAATTATTTTAAGTAAGACTTGCAATGTCAATAAACCAAAACTTCAATACTGTTGCATCCACATAGTTGTTTTCCCCTAATTTCTGACTTCAACAGAAAGATTATGGAAAAAAATCTCATCCCTGCTCTTGGCATTTATCCCATAAAGGCAATCAACCAAGTAAGAAACTACAAGGAAAAAAAAATGCTGAAATTGAGTGTAAAGCCATAGTGACTCTGAAATGAGACTTGAATCTATGCCTAAAATAGATATTTTAAGATTAAATTCACCAGGACTGCAGTGATCAGATTTCCCTAAAAAATTTCAGGTCAACTTATCTTGATCTAAGAGCAAGGGTTAGTTAGGCTAATTACCTACTCTTGACTTGACAAAACTCCCACTGACGTCAAGCACAGTTTTATTCAAGAAAATAGTTCAAAACTGAGTCCTGTGGGTTTAATTCCTGAATTAACCCCAGCAACTCTCAGCACACTTGTCAATGTTTCTCATAGGAAATGTGATGTATTCCAGATATTCATACAGTACAAGCTGTATCCTCTGAAATTATTTTAATTGCTTCCAGCAAATTGGTTCAGCAATTTTTGTTGTTGTTGTTTTTTAAATACGGGAAATTTTGTGGTGGGGTTTTTTTTTTTGTCTTTTTTTTTTTTTTTTCCTTTTAGAAAATAATTTAAGAAAAAAAGATTAGAACCAGATCTTTGAAAGTCCTTGTGGGTATCCCTCAACTAACGTTGGTCCACATCACAAAACATAATGTATTGTTAACCTTGCTGATCTTCGAAGAATCGGCAGGTTCACATATATCAACTTATTAAAACTGTACTGGAACTGGATGATTTCTCCTGATGTTGCACAATTCTCAGATAGACCTTTCTAGAGTGCCTCAGAACAGGGAAACCTGACAGCTGGCCATCCTGAATCAAAATCAGTGCAAAGAGTTATCAAACCACTGTTGTTTCTTCTGAGAAGAAAGCTCGCTTCTTCACACCCATTATGTTTAAAATTTAGTTTGGTCCTAGCTTTCTTTGTCCATCCTGACAGAACAAACTATATGCTCCATGGCATACAGACATCCACAACACACAAACATGGACCATATGTTGCTCAAGTGTTGAAATACAAAGTCTTCAGACCATTAGTAGTCCCTTCCACTACCTGGTATCTTGCAACACAGCAAGGGATACACACACACAAACATAAATGCAGAGTTATAAATAAACAAGCCATGCAGAATCAAAACCTTGATGTTTCCTTGACAGTAGCACTGCATGGGAAGTTCACAAAGCTACAGTCATTATTAACAGTACATGACATACCAGTGGATTGCTTGACACAGAAGATACTTTCCCGACGTGGGAGGTGTTTCTTACCACCTAAACAGTAACAGACTTAGTACCAGGTTCATATAAAGTGTATAGTTAATCATAACTTTGAGAAATAGATGAGTTTATACCAGATATTTTAATAGTCAGTTCTCAAGAATGTTTTTTACAGGATTTCATTCCTTTTGTCATGTATTTGTTTGAGTTGAATTTGAAATGAAACAATAAGGGGGGGAAAAAACCCCAAACTAGGCAATGTAGAGAAGATTTACCAGTTTGAGTAATATTTGAAAAGTAGACTTATGGGACAATAGTTGTCTATTTTTGGCTTTAGCCAGCATAAACACAGATCTTTAATTGCTGAAGTCAAATAAATGCACTGCTGCGTATCTGTGGTGTTAAACACCGACCTTTTAAAAAGCAGTAAGTATAAATTGTCCAGCTTCTGATTTTTCTTCCCTTTCTGAGACCACATCAGCAATACTGAGCTATCTACTTACCAACAAAGCAGCTTTGGATTCACATTAATACTTTACTAAGAGCTTAGTTCTCTCCTCATATACTCTAATTATATTCAGGGAAAACTGACTAATCATTTTGGAAGGCTAGATTATTTTGTTGTTACCAGAACTATTTTTCTTTAATTATTAACTTATTTCCTCTAATGTACATAACAGTGAAATCGTGCCAGAAACATATACTGGAGCATATGGGCTTGGGGTCAGATCCAGTAAGGCAGTTCCTCTATTACTTCTTTTATCTGGATATTTTCTATTAGCATTAGGAGAATGCATTTCTCCTTTGAACACTAGTAGTTTGTATTCTTGTGTCATTTCACATTTTGTTTCACAAATAGCTTGGGAAACCTGTTATCCATAAGAATATCTGACATCTCCATTTCAGTGAATCTAGCGTATTCCTGGCACTTCAAACACATAAACCACATAGATCAAGCTTTATCAGAAGTCTGCTGACTTTTATATGAAGATATTCATAGTTCACATTAGGGCAATTATTCATATAATCTGCCAGTGAAGTGATTAACTTGAAATCAGTTAACCATCACAATCAGCAAACCAGTGTTTCCAAGTAAACAAGGAAAAAAAACAACACCCCCCCCCCCCCCCCCCAAACCACACACACCCAACCCCAAAAAAAACAAAACAACAAAAACAAAAACACAAAAAAACCCCATACTTAAAAATCACTTAGTATTTATGGCTTCTTGATTTTTTATTAGCCTTTTAACAATGTCTCTCACTTTGACACTAATCCAAATGGAAGGGGGTCTCTCCTGCACCTGTAGCAGCCATATCCAACCAGAAAAGGGGAAAAGAGTTGTTTAATCACTTTTACAATTTCTGATATTTAAGACCATTTTGGAGTAAGTAAAAGACCTCACTTCAGTGTGTCCTCTGATATAAAAACATTGTTTCCAAATTCCATGGTCTAGTTGGTAATAAGCAGGATTCAAACAAACAGGATAAAAGGCTGCAAATGCAACTTCTTCTACAATCCCATTCTGGAGAAGGAGGCACCGTTTCTCAAGGGACCTGTGTTTAATGAGGAAGAATGTAATCAGGAGATAAAAGTTTGGCCCTTTGACACAAAGATGGCCCAGGCTTTGAATCTCTCCTTCACTTTCTTTCCTAAACTCAGCTGAGTAACCCCAGCCTGCCCACAGTCCGGCAGTGGAAAGAGGATAAGTGCAACTAAGTAGTATCCATCTTAAATGGTGCAAGTGGTTACTTTGACCACGTGTTTGACAGACTCGAGGAATCTCAGAGGCCCAAAGCAGACACGAGAAGGAGTCACAGCTTGGCGAATGTTAAACAGCAGACACAAGATTTGAAAAACACATTCACTGATTTGCCTCTCAATTTGCTGTAGTGACTCAGGGTGAAAATCTGGACATCATTCTGGAGAACACAGTGAAAACCTCTGGTCAAAGGGCAGCAACAGTAAAGGAAGCTAATTAAATATTGGATGGCAAAGTAAAGGGGAGGCAAGCGTGGGAGAAAGATTTACATAAGCTTTGTCATCATGTAGATCAGCGGGAAGCCCCTGCCAGGAATAGGATCTCAAGAACACAAGAGCAGAAATAAAATGGCTCAGGGAAAAACACCGTGAATTGTCAGTGATGTCATAGAAAATACAATGATATCTGAAAAGACCGTGGCTGCTTTGAGGAGTATGGGATAATCAGAAGGTTAAGATGAATAGCACAGATGTGTCAATTATAATGGGTGTAATATAAGGTAGATTAGGAACTTCTTGGACACCCTCATGACTTGTATGAGTAATACATAAACAAGACAAGAGGAAATGGAAAAGAGATCTTAGGAATTTTCTGTACAAGGCACAGTTAACTTGTGGAACACATTGTCATCAGATGCCATTATAAACAAGTTCTTGATGGAAGTCAAATTTTAAAAAAAGGATAATGAGAACTATCTTCCCAATGAAGATAACAGTATTTTTTTATTATCACATTTAGAAGGAACACAAATCTTCATTTCTATGTTTAAGTAACAGAATCTAGGAAGAAACATGATTCATCTAGATGGTTTTTGTTTTGGTTTGGGGTTTTTTTTACATTTTTTGCAGCTTCCTCTGGAGTAGCTACTAGCAGACATAATTTGAGGTTGAATACTGGATACATCTTGGGATGAGCTAGTATTACCTTGCTCATATCTTTACATCTGTCCTGGAGTATCTTTCTTTCCTGGACAGCTTTTAGCTCTGCTTCCTAGTACCAAATCTGGAACCAAATTCATAGAAGTACCAAATGACACTAAAATATTAAGTAGAACAAATAAACTAATGTTCATTCCTTTTCTGCACGCTCTTACAGCACTTTTGTGAATTAGGATGTCCCATTGACTTACAGGAAAATATTGGGTCTCCAGACTTTTGAAGATTGGATTTGGGAGTTTTTGAAAATATTACACACTGCCTAAGTAATAATGTGTAATGTATAAACTGTTTCCTCCTTGTCATATTGAAAATACAAATTGTGACCGTTTGTCATCTTTTTTTCATGTGGCCAGGTCAGTTTGATTTTCCCTTCCAATTCAAGTAATTGCTACAGGAAATCTGCATATTTGTGTTCTCATTTTGGGATTTAGATCTGTTTTTAGTGGAACTAGAAAAGAGTACAAACACACAACTCAAAATGTCTTTAAAACTACAAAGAGAAAACTTCCACTCTTATTTTTATTCCTCAACTTTTAATAAGAATAACTTTAATTTAACACATCTGGGCAGCTTGCAGACTATCAGATAGTGCCTGCATATCCGGTGTTCTAAGTACCCTGGACAAATACAGTGACATACCAAATAAAATAAATAAATAAATTTGGAACAAAATTTAATTTTTTATATATATATATAAAGAAAAACAAAACCAAAACCCAAGAACAACCACTGATACTCATCAACTACCCTCACAGACCTGCCCTTTTTTGCCCTTCCAAACACCCATCTATAGTAGTCAAGGGAGAAAGAGGAGGGGGAGTTGTACCCTGAAAGAAAATACCTTCAGTAAATTCAAGCTGTTTGAGGCTTAGAAAGAAAATAAGCAGCAAATTTCGGGTACTCTAATACATTAATTTCTCCCTCAGTACAGGCTGAGCTTCAATACCAATACCTCTGCTAACCAAAATTCTAGAGGGAAGGAAATTTCTTAACTAGACTCCTTGCCTCTTTGGATCAAGCACCTTCCATGTGGGATTGCTGAAGCAGTTACAAACCCGGAAGCAACAATATTTATAACTGCTGGGCCATGGTGAAATGATCTACCAAGAAATATTATTTATCTTGTACAGCAAAAGTAAGGCACAATGTCCTGCCCGAAAGTTACAGGAGATCTGTCCAGTTCAGGAACAGAAAGCTCTTCTCTAATTCCCATAGGAAAACCACCTTTCCATACAGTATTTAATACTTCTGGCCCACCTCACACAACACTACACTTCTGTCACATTTTGTTCATATCAGTTGTCTTTATGGCGGAAGGACAAAAAAAAAAAAAAAAAAAAAAAAAAAAAAAAAAAAGGGGTGGAATGCCCCAAACACATTTTCCGTCACGTGTTTTTTCAAGAAAAGGATGCGGTTTAAACCCAATCATACCGTTACCATAAAGACCTTTAGA
>WTSP01026069.1:0-46793 GCA_025331215.1 Actenoides lindsayi
GTGTCAGCTGTCACAGAGAAGAGGAGTGAGGTGGGGGGTGGGGTGGTGGGGGGGGGAAAAAAAAAAAAAAAAGGTATTAATATATTTATTTTGCAATTTAGACTAACACAGACCACAGGAAGGCCAACAGCACAATTCATCAATTCATATGCTTAAAGCTATCTTTCACCTAGTTTTCAATAGGCAGAAAAAGCAAATCTGGTTTGTATATATGAATCATTTAGGCAAAAATAGTTTATTTGCACATGCAAATCTGATTGCACAGCCACTGTATGCAAATTATCCTGTAAAACAGATTTACCACCACCCTAGTGCATTTATTTGCTGAATCCAAGATTCCTTCCTAGTTTCTTTTCTGTCTAGATAGTTTATAACAAAGTTTTGGAAGGACATAAACACTAGGAACATGTACTACACACAGAAAGAAAAAAAATAAAAATCATCAAACTATATTAACCTACATTTCAAAGTAACTTTTATAGTCATCCAGCAGAGGGATGTTACTATAACAATGTCTCACTCTGAAAATATTCATTAATGAGCTGAACAATGATATGGCTAATTTCATATTGTATGTATTTTCTCCACACAGTTGCTATTTCAGTAATAAAAGCTAGGAATCAAATGATAGAGATCTCATAATTAATATTTTAATGTAGAAAATGTTTACAGTCCTAAGTATTCACCATAGTGATATTCACAACTAAATCCATCAGAGAGGCAAGGCTACTTCTGGTACCAAGCAGTACAACTCCCCAGATATACACTCACAAGAATTGTGGGATGTGTAATAGCACTATTGGTGATCAACTGTTCAATACAGATAGAAACATTTTGCCACCCTTTAGACCTTTTGTACTTGATATAAATAACAATTACAGTATAAGCCAAAATTACAACAAATACTGCTTGTGAAACAGAAATTAGTATCTTACCCATGTCTAACAATCATCATTTCATATGTCTGTATCATTTTCTCTATAAAAGCTTTTACAGGTTGGACATTATGTCGAATGCAACATTCGCTGGCACATTCCAGAAAATCCTAAAATCAAACCAGATCATACTACAATGTAACACATAATGCTACAATTTAAATTACTGTCTTGGATTACAGTAGAACAGTTTATGCTTATCAGTAAGGGTTTCAAATTAATTCACAGAATCTCAGAATCATAGAATGGTAGGGGTTGGAAGGGACCTCTGGAGATCATATAATCCAACCCCCCCGCCAGAGCAGGAACACTCAGGGCATGCCACACAGGAACACATCCAGGCAGGTCTTGAAAGTCTCTAGAGAAGGAAATTCCACAGCCTCCCTGGGCAGCCTGTTCCAGTGCTCTGTCACTCTCACAGTAAAGATTTTTTTACTCATGTTGAAGTGGAACTTCCTGTGTTTCACCTTGCTACCATTACCTCTCATCCTATCACAGAGCACAACTGAAAAGAGACTGGCCCCTTCTGCTTGACACCCACCCTACAGATATTTGTAAACATTAATAAGATCCTCTCTCAGACTTCTCTTTTCCAGGCTAAACAGTACCAGGTCTCTCAGTCTTTCCTCATAAGAGAGATACCTGAAATACTATTAATCAGAATATAACAAACATCCTTGGGAACAAACAAACAAACAATTAAATAAATCACTTCTGTACTTCATGTGCTAGAACAGGAGTTAACTGCAATTTTTATCTTAAGGCTGTAGGATCTGGGGCTGTTCAGCCTTGAGAAAAGAAAGCTGAGGGGAGACCTTATTGCCCTCTACAACTACCTGAAGGGAAGTTGTAGCGAGGTGGGAGTTTGTCCGTTCACCCTGGTGACAAGCGACAGAACAAGAGGAAATGACCTGAAGTTGAACCAGGGGAGGTTCAGGCTGGATATTAGGAACCATTTCTTTACAGAAAGGGTTGTCACGCATTGGAATGGCCCACCCAGGGAGGTGGTGGAGTCACCATCCCTGGAGGTGTTTAAGAGCCGGGTAGATGTTGTGCTTAGCGACATGGTTTAGTGGGTCTTGATATGGCTAGGAATAAGGTTGGACTTGATCATCTTGAAGGTCTCTTCTAGCCGAAACTATTCTATGATTCTTATCTTTTCCCACATTGTCCCCCTTCACTGCCTGTGCGTTCCACTGACCATTACATATTCTCTCCTATATTCCACTGAAGCAGGAAGAAAATCTGACGGAAAAAATAAAGTTGGAGACTCTAAACAAAAACTCAAATTCATTTGACTTCTAACCCACAGTCAGAGGGCCACATCTATATTGACAAGCACTCGGAATAATGTATTAAGACGTTGGTGAGCAAACTGATGAGACTTCCATCTGCCGGTGACAGACTTCCAACTACTTTGCTCCAAGATTCAAGGTCTGCAAGCCTAAAAAAGAAACAGACTACCAGCTGCACACCCTCTCACACCGAGGTACCTTGATGTTTTGGCAAATAGGTGCTAAGTATCGCCTACCTAAGTACCACAATAACTGAAGCCACAAAGAGGACCTCGGTCAGGTCAGGTCTTTTCAGACCTTTTCTTTCTTAAATCCTATCACCTGTGTGATTAGGTCTTCACAGCATGAAAATTACCGTACAGGAGGAGGATGGGTGCCTAGAAAAACTCAAGACCATTTTCCAGTGAAATGAACTGCTGCGATAGAAAAGCTGTATCTGAGGTAATTTTGGTAACTTTCAATGTTCACATTACTTGAGGATAGACTAGCACAATAATAAATACCTCTAAAATGAGCAGTGATACTAAAAAGTTGCCCAATTGTTGTGATAGTCTTTCAAACAACATGATCACAAGTGGATCCTTCTCTACTTTAAAGCACAGTAAATACAGTACTTAGTAGCAGTGGTGGAAGATCATACCAAGGTGCGGTAACACCTGTCTGTAAGAGGAGTAATGACAAGGCGCGGTGAGTTTCCAAGGTACTCGTAGGCATACTTTACAGTGCAATTAATGATGCGGACGTGAACGTTCTCAAATTCCCAGTAATATCGTAGTTGTGCAAGCCACTGAAAGTCTGTTTCACTTTGCACACCTGATAAACACAGAATTGAGAGCAATCATAGAAAATCCAGTTACCTAAAACATTTTTTATTAGGTTTACATTTAAAACATCCCTGAAATGATTGTTGATGCTCACATCCAAATACTCACATAAATAATACTGCTGTGTTTTAGGCAGCAAAATCAGACTGATTAGCTATTTTTAATTAACTATTAACACATAAAAAGAAGAATGTTTTCAAAGATAATTACCACTTTCAATCATTTCCGTGAGGACATCTCTAGCATGAACATCAACAGTAACCAAGGCACCCAGTGTAGTCCTTGTTTGCTTCGATAGTTTTCCTCTTACCAGCTCTACAATATCATTAAGTTGAAGCTGAAGTGTATCATAATAATCCTTCAAACCCTAGGAGGGAAAAAAAGTTAAATAAGAAATTATATGACAGCTTCAAGCGTTCCAGACTTGATGTTGACTAAATATCTTAATGGAGATTGCTTATTATGCCATTCTTTTATATTATCATGTTTTTGCATCAACTTTTCTCTCATTTCACAGTTACTCATTTATGTTGCAAACCTGCATTTTAATCTATGCACGCTCTAAATAAGAATATTCAAGTACCTGAATCAAATGTATAAATCCCTGTACATAAATTCATGTATATCAAACTTACAGGCTGATCCTTTTTCAGATTTTGTTCTGATTGTAGAAACTATTTGATTAAGCAAACACATTAAGTGAATTAATGAAGGTTTTTAAAAACAGATTATGCATTACAAAGTACCTCTGGTCCACTGCGAAGAACTTCATGTACCTCACTTGTCCAGAACATCTGAGACACACACAATACTACTTGTCCAGGCCACTCCAGAACCCATCTTTTTCTCTCAGTCTCTAGATATGCCTCAAAGAGTTAAATACAGTATACAAATACAGTGTCAGTGCATATATATGGTAATGTAATACAGATGCATGTAATGTGACTTTCTTAAAATTCTTTGCTAAAAAAAGATTATTTTTCTACCTACAAAATCCAAATGAACTTTTAAATTCTCTTTTTCCCTTAGATTTGCAATTTGTTATAAAAAAATTTTAAAGATTCTTGCAATTTTCTTTCTATATTATGTAAATATTCACAACTTGCTAAGCTTCATACAAAGAATTATTTTCTGACTAATTATTTTCTTCTAGGAGAGAGCAAACATGTTACAAATGCTGCATTTATAACTTGTAATTAAATGAAAAAAAAAAAAGAAATTCTTTACATCAGGTAATGTATCTACAAACACAGTATTGCTGCAAAGCTTTAAAAATCATTTATATCCAGTGTTACAGAAAAGTAACTTGATTCTAATTCAAACTAAACTCTTACTTATTTCACTAGCCTATAAATACATGTTAACTTCATCCTGACTCCATAACTTCATCAACTCTTGTGTTAAGGAAGAATTTTAGAAAGCCAAGAGACAGCCTTAAAATATAGATTTGTGCCACAGTTATTACATCAGTACAAAACCCATACCATTCTTGATTGAGCAATAACATCGTGTATACTCTTCAGCATAATATCTTCTACTTGAATTAACCACTTCTCCACTGCACCTCGAGCTTCAGAAGTAGAAATGGCTGAAATTAATTCTACACACTCGCCTTCAGAGCTATACATTGCTTTAATATCCAAATTGGGAAGGAAATGTAGCTTAGCAATGCCTTCAAAACACTTCTTCAAGTGAGGCTGTACTCTGAGAGGATCCTTAGTCTCTGACAGGATCTCCAACATTTCATCATTAGACAAGAAAAAGAAGCTTTAAAAAACAAACAAACAAAAAAAGAAGCCAACTATATTATCAAGTTACTGTAATGGCTGACCTTATTCACAACAAAATAAGCATTCAAAAAAAAATAATCTTTGTTTTCTAAATAGCCAAAACTCACTATACCGGGGAAAGAAGAGACGTTTTTTCTCAAGATAAGCATTAAGTCCTTTCATGATTTTGTCAAGAAGCTCATTACAGTTCTGAAGCTTCTCCAATAACCCTATCAAGGAAGTAGCAACAAGAACCTGTAACAACAAACACATGCAAACTGCAGTTATAAATAAGATACTTCAAATAGTAGAAGTTATGCAAATAATGCACAACATGGCTAAGCAACTGATGTAGTAGTTCATTGTATATATTCTAAAAACAAAAGCATCAACCAGGAAACCCCAATCAAACAACAACAAAAAACCCCAAACAAAACCCAAACAAAACCAAACCACAGAAGCTACTATGTCCTTTTGGTACCGTACATTTTCCCTACCTTTGGGTCTTTGGCACAATGCTTCATAATATCTCTCCAGCATCTATCCACAGTCTGAAAGAGATGCCCCTCTTGTGGTATCTGTTGCATAATATCTTCGGAAGAAAAAATGGGTTCCAAATAAAGCCACTGTGCTTGCACTTTCAGCCATTCATCAATAATCTCTTGAATTTGAATTAAGCGATTTTCCCATTCCTTAATAAATATTTAAAGAATGTTACCTTAATATTGCCAAAGAAATAATGTTAGAGAGAATACATATAGGAAAGGTAGGCACTGTGGTACTCTAGTTCCCAAGGAAAAAAGACAAATGTCTACTAGTAAAGAAAAGAAAAGAAAATTACTCAGGCATATTTACGTTCCTCCACATATACAGATGGCCAAAGGAGTTCAGAAAGTTTAACTTACCTGGAAATGAGTTTTCCAAAATACAGTTATCATTTCACTGCTATAATCTTTTAACATCTTAATGGTTAAGTAATACCCAGGAGGCTACCAGTGACAAATTCTGTTACATCTCCCCACAACAAGAAGCTCTTGGTTTGCAGCTGAATTACAGCAGGGACACAGGAATACCAGAAAGACCACACTAGATCACAGGAGAAAGCCAGCCAGCCAGCCCAGCATCCTGCCCCTGAAATGGACAATAGCAGATACCTCTGGAAGAGGCTTGAGAGGCTAAGGGTAAAGGGTAAATACTACCTATGTTCACTGAGCCTGCTTGAACCCGAAGATTTCCTACACAAACCAACAAAGAACTTGGGGGTGGGGTAATGCAAAGCAATTTCACCAGCTCCTCTCCTGTAAATAGTCCTGGTGTTAGCACCACGAAGACTATTCTAGCCCTAAAGAAACAAAAGCAGGTGTAAAGCAATCCCATCACTGTTCTCAGGGCTGGTTAAAAATCCCAACCTTCTCCCAGCCCTCAAGAGTTTCCTTGTCCAGGCAAAAGCACTATAGTTCAAAATGTGAGTCTAAGACTCAATTAAATCACTAAATGTTCCTATTAATAATAAGAAGAATAAGAAGCAAGGTTAAAGACACTAAAAGAAATACTGATTTTGCAAAATAAGTGGAAAAAATAATCATGTTCTCTTGGTTGTACTTGAATCTGAACAGAAGAAGGAATTCCAACACAGAAATAATGCAAAGTAGGACTTATATGAACTCAAGAGAGTCTTGGTGAAAAAGCAACCAAGGCATTTCATTAACAAGTGAAACAAAGCTGTGATACAATTGGCACACTCCTGCATTATAGTTATCCTGCAAATAAAACATGGTAACAAACAAAACAAAACAGAAGATGCATTCATCATACCCTCACTTCCTTGTCAAAGGGTTTAATGAATGGTGATCCTCTCATTGTCTGAGTTTTCATAATCTGATCATCAAGAATAGTTTGAATCTCCTCCACTGCAGACAGAATATGAATACCAGTCTCACGATACAAAGATGTATTGAAGGAAATTGAACCCCAGGTTTCCTGCATGGCGTGCATTGCCTTCTCTAAGGAAAACTCCTGCAGTTTAAGAAGAAAATAGTTTATTTTAGTCACTGCATTATTTCTTTCCAGCTCAGTAATTCCATATAGAAGCTTACCTAGCTGAATAAGTTATTTTGCTCTAACATCATAAACTCAATTCTTACTATTTTTTTTTAGTATATCATTTTCTAGTATACAGAAAGCAGTACACTCAGGAAATACCAATGATGTAATACAAGATACAAATGTTTACACACTTGCTGTTATCATTTAACAGGCCAAAGTCTCACCAAATATCTTTTGTTGCTTAAGGGCAAAAATAAAAAAAATCTAATAAGCCATAAAAGC
This sequence comes from Actenoides lindsayi, assembly GCA_025331215.1. Classification (NCBI taxonomy): domain Eukaryota; kingdom Metazoa; phylum Chordata; class Aves; order Coraciiformes; family Alcedinidae; genus Actenoides; species Actenoides lindsayi. The sequence continues at coordinate 7,152 of WTSP01026069.1, forward strand.
CAGTACTAAGAGACCTGGTGTCAAATTTGTCACTACCAAATCTCTATGCTTACCTTGCTTGCACCTACACTTATAGCTCCAAACTCTTCCAAATAAGGGGCTAGATTCTGCTTTAAAACTTTTCTCAAGGTAGTTCCAGAGTCTGGGGTTAAATCATATCCTACTATATTTGACATCTGCTGCCAGTGACGAGCTCTCATGCCAGGGTTACAAAAGACAGTCACAGTGGGAATATTCTCCTAATTGAGGAAAAACATTTATAAGGTAAAAATCGTGACGTGCATTATTTCTTAACTTTTTAATCATCTTTGATGTGCATTTAAAATTCTCCTGCAGTAGCTGATGACATAAAAATCTTTTTAGAAAAGTGCAGATAGATCCACTCAGTTGTCCATTCCATTTCTAAATAGTTGTTGTAAATTGCTGAAGAAGAAATATAAAACTATCAGGCAGTCTTAGTAGAAAAGAGAAAAGGAACAGTTTTTCAGCTACACTATGTTAAGTTGGACTGCCATTAACATAACAGAGTCCCATTTCAAAACTCCTGACTGCATCCTTAAATGTTTCTCTGCATACAAAAATTACTATTATCCTTTATGTGTCCACTCTTTCCATAATTCACACCCATAAACTACAAAGACATATAAAATCCAATTTTATTAAAACCAGTGGGACAGTACAATCTGAAAATGGTGATTCAGGGCTCTGACTCTCTGTAACAATAGCATCTCTGACACTGCATCATCTACCTATACAGAGTGGTGAACTAAGCATTTGTCCCTCAGTACCAAACATTAATTTCTCTCAACTATTCTTACCTTAAAGTCTTTAAACTGCTCCAGAACTGAAGAACACATTCTAAGTGTTGGATTTGCCTTTGTTTCTTCTTCTGTCTTGTCTTCTACAGTTCTACGTTGTGATGTCTTTTTCCACTCCTCTGGAATTTTCTTCTGCATTTGTTGGAAGAGTTTTGACACTTTATGTACCTCTCTAACAAACTCATCAATCTCTGCTTCCATGTTTTCCCCATTTAGTTCCAAAATAGTACCATTCATCCATCTGAGAAAAACCACAAAGTTAGAAAACAGAGTAACAAATACAGTCCACAAACAATTAATATTTTATTTTGCAACAAAAGCAAGATGTAGATTAATAGTTATTTAAATTAGAGTAAACCCCTTGGTTTTAATTATTGTTATTCTATATAAACTTCTAATGCACAACTAAAGGTGCCTTGATCACACCCTTGTGTGTGTTTGTGTAATTCTCTCAAGTCAATCACATATTTAAATCAAGTAACTGCATGGATTGAGAAATATTTAAGTTCTGGATAGAGATCAACATATGACATCAAAACATACTAGGCCTTTGTATTTTCAAAAACTTCATACTTTCTAACAGTATTGGAGTATAATTTCCAAAGAGTGCAGGAACTGGCAAACAATTTCACCTAGACTCAGACATATTACAGTTTTTGTGGCAGGATCTAGCCACAAGATAGCAACATAATCATTTCAGCATATTTGAGACAGACCCTAGTTGAAAAATGGTTTTCAGTACACACAGATGGTGAGCTTTCTAATTGAACTTCCTTCCTTTCGGGTAAACAAAATGGCTCCTAACAAACCAATTTTTTTCTTGCCAATAGATTTCTTTCACATAATCTGCGTCATTATAGGCTTCATCACCATGACCAATACAGTTAGAATCCAGTTTGTGATATATTCCTTCTCAAAATAATAATAAACTGACAATTTTTCTATCTGAATTAAAAGTAGCAACCCTGATATCTAAGTTATATTACTATTATACTTGCAATCCTAATAAAAAAATAAATGTTAATGAGAAAACAAATCTATATTCTACATCTGACATGAACAAAACCAGCAGGAGCATTTTCCCTTGCTCTTCCTCATTTAGCTTCAAGAGCTGAACTACCTTTTTTCTGTTTGTTGCCATTTCAGTATAAGATTGAAGAGTTTCTGATATGGTTCAATGTCAACTTTTAAGTTATTGAGGAGTGGGAAGCCGCTTGGATTCCTTTCAAGCAGAGTCTCCTCTTTATTAATAAGAGTTACTGTTTCATCAGCCTTCTGGATGCGTTTCTGTAATGCCCTCAGGTCAGCCACATACTGAAATAAAATAATTGTATGTCTTGAGAGGTAATTAAGTTATGCTCTGAACAGCTATGAAAATAAAATATCAAAATATAATAAGCCTTTGTATTTATATAAATTTTAGAAAACATGAGTTAAAACCATTTAAGAGTATAAAACCATTTTCAAAATGTTGGAGCTTTAAAATTCACTGTTCCATTATGCAGACATACATGGGTTTGTGTACCTGACATACCATAAGGGCAACTGGGATTTATCAGCTTTGGACTTCTGTTTTGTGCTTTGCAGTGTTCTGGTTTTTAAAAAACAAAATTACTAAGCACAATTGTGATATCCTCCAACTGAAATGCAAGACATGCTCTGGTCATTATAAAATAGTTTTAGAAATAAAAAAAAATTGAAGCCAGTGGTCTGCTCTTCATTAGAGCAAAAATGAAGTTTGGAGGTTCATAGGAAAAAAATTAAATAAAAATAAATAAAATTGATACCAGTCACACTTTTAACCTGCTATTTTTTCTTCAGTTCCTCAATACTTCAAAAATAGAGAAGCAAATTCTGATCTCACTGACATTTGCAAATAATGTCACAGAGACCAGAATTCCATGCTTTGATGTAAACCAGAGTAAAAATAAATAATTTATTTTATACATCTGTAATATCTCAGACCTTGCTGGGATTTTCTATCAGTTGATTTCAGCACAACTTTAGAGTAAATTTTCCCTTAAGTCAAATGATATTGTCAACACATACAGAAAGAAAAAAGGGGCGGCAGGAGTCATTTTATGAGTTTGTTCATTGTCGTAAGAGGATAATAAACATTTCCGTTCACATTTGTTCAAATAACTGATTACTTTTAATTCCAAGTTTCTGCCACGCCCCCTGTGTATTAAACACACAAAAAACATTGCTACCCATTTTATACTAAATATTAAATCAGACCTGTTGCATGCAATCCAGTTCTGAGTATTCTTCAAGCCCTGCCACAGATCGTGTCAGCTCGTCTAATTCCACCATCAGTTTCTCACATTTATGTATTAGTTCTTGCTCTCCTTTATGTTTAGACTGTTCAATCAGCTACAAAACAATTGGGGTTTTTTGAATGGTAAAAAAGCAAGCAGAAGTGTTAGAAAATTAATTGCACTCATTTTTTTTTTTGGATTAAAAGAACAGTAACACGCGAAAAAAATCAATAAATTTACAGACATAGCATTCTCTCAAGCTGGGTATGTCTTAAGTTAGAGGCATAACTACTACCCTTGGACATACTCTTTAGCATCCAAATAAGACAGTGAAAGAGAAATCCTCAATTGTGATATCTCAAATATATTGATTTTTTTTTTATAATGATAATTGTTAATTCTTAAACATTTTAAAAAGAAATTATTAAATCTATAGTAAATTACTATGGAGAGGCAAGAGAATATCAAAAGGCTCCACTTGCTGTATCCTAGCCGGAGAGAAAGAATGGTAGCAAAATGAATACAGACAAGTGAAAGAAAAGAAAGTAATCTACAGTCACACAGAGAAAATTAGATGTTGTGTCTTTTCCATTAATGACTGTTACCTAGAAAACACAATTCTGTTTTTATTGACAGAACAAAATATCATTTTAACTAAATTACTTCCTGTCCAGATCACAAACTCAGTATTACTAAGGGCCTGACAGTTACCTTTCCAGTACTAGTCAATAGCAGTGTGGTGAATTTTCACCTTCCTATGAACTACCCAGTACTGACCACAAACAAATTAAGATAAGACTCACTGAAGGCTTTGAGTTACTGTAACAATTCTTAAATCACACCACAAAAAGCCTTCTGTTGATACAAAAATTGGAAAATTAGCCATTTATGCTTGTCTAAATTAGTATGGTTCATATTATATGTGTAGATATATTTAACTTGCTGAGGAAGTAGGTAGCTCAAATAAAAAGTCTAACAAGTGAAAACATAACTAAGAAAATCTCTTACCTCATCATGCTCATCAAAAATAGGTTTTATCTTCTTTGGCCATAATAGAACTGCTGCATTCAGTGCAATGTCTTCAGGAGCAAATAAAAAAACATCTAAGAAGTAAATCATTTGCCGAGAGCACTCCTATAAAAAGAGATTTCACAAAACTTTAGGTATCATAGATCTGTTTAAGATATAAGGTAGGACAGTAGTTTCTACAAAGGTAAAATAGAAGTCTGCATTTCACAGACTTTTCAGAGTTCACGGGTACTCCGGCCAAATGAATAGTAACGTTCAAAATACATATGAAAAGTTACTCAAATCCCTGCCCAACTTATGAGCTTATTTCTTTAAATATGACTCCTGTGACCTTTAAATCTAAATGCAAAATACTAGTATTATTTTTTGAATTAATTATTCAGGATGAACATGTGTTATATTTACAGACCTACTACTATAACAAAAAAAATCTGATATATATCATCATAACATACAGCAAAGACCTTCTTATCCACACCTTCCACAGCTTTTCAATTTGTTCTCTGAACACACACAAAGTACTAATGCTAATTTATCATCTATAACTATAATCATCTATATCTATAATCATATGCAGCTCAAAGAGTAAAATGTTTCTTGATTGTTCAAAATCACGACTGTTTTCACATATAAAATTCTATTTATGCTTATGCATTACATTTTCACAAATAGCTTTTTAAGCAGCCCTGAAGTGAGTCGTTAGGAACAAACAACAAACTGAGTGTCTTACAATCTGCTATGATTTATTAAAAGCAGCATTTCCTCACTGACATGCAGAACACATGGGAATGGGGAATAAGAAGGAAAGGCATATGGCAAAGAAAGAGCTGGACTTCCCACTTCTGTCTAAAGTAACACTGAGGGTGAAGTTTATTCACACATGCAGCATGAGCAAACAAAAGTCTCTGCACTCCGGAATGAGTTCTGTGTTTGCACAAGCCAGCATGTTTGGTAAAAAGATTAAGAATTAAGATTAAAATAAAGATAAGTTAAGTAAAGTAAGTAAAAGTAAGATTAAGCATAGTCATCTACCTTGATCCTTAACAACAGGTCCTGAACACCCTTGGTTTTGGCCTCCTTTATGTAAGCTATCATTTCCACCATCTCTTCCATTTTCTCAGGAACTTGTAATGCATGTTCTTTAATTGCTTCAAATTCCCTGCATATCCTATAAATTTATTTTACATAAAATATCAAATTTTAAAGATTTTAGTTTGACTGGCTTCAAGCTCAGCTTTAATGGAATTAAAAGTCCAAATTACTTCTTTAAGTATTACCTGCATACAAACACCATTATTTTATGAAATTAAATAGGGAATATGTCCAGAAGATAGCAACAGAGCTGGTGAAAGGGCTGGAAGAATTGTCTTATGGGGAGTGGCTGAGGACTTTGGGCTTGTCTAGTTTGGAGAAAAAGAGGCTGAGGGGCGACCTCATTCTCCCTACAGCTTCCTGAGGTGGGGAATTGGCGAGAGAGATGCTGAGCTCTTCTAACTGGGATCCAGTGAGAGGAGTGTGGGAATGGTTCAAAGCTGTACCAGAGGAGGTTTAGACCAGACAGTATGAAGCATTTCTTTACTGAGAGGGTGGTCAAACCACTGGAACAGGCTTCCTAGAGAGGTGGTTGATGCCCCAAGCCTGTCAGTGTTTAAGAGGTATCTATCATGTACTATGAAAATCTAGCTAGTCTTTCCTTTGACAGTGCAGCAGTACTGTAATTCCACACTTAAAAAGCCAGAACAATGAAGCCCTTCGATCTTTTAGCTCCTTCATTGTCCAAGTCTATAAGTAAGGTCCCCTACTAGTTTTTGAGTCTAAAACAAAGGAAAAAATACATCAGGTGGTGCCACTAGCATGAGATCATTAGTTAGCCAAGAGTCTTCATTAAACAGGAGCATGGTGTGTTTGCATTTCTTTTACATGTTTCTACTATGCATTTAACACATATAGCATTCACAAGCAGAAAGTTCTACTTACTTTTCATTTTCCTCTCTGTAATTTGCAACTATTCTGTCCATTAACATTTTTGCGAATGTGTCTGCACTACTGGCCAAACCTTGTTTTAAATCCTCACAATTCAAACAGATCATAGGGAAATGCGTCACCACTGGTAAACTCAGTATTTCCTTCTTGTAAGTGAAGAATTCACCTATGAACTTCAGAAAAACATTACGTTTTATATTTTTCAGAGCTGTCATTGGCTACTTAAGTATTACATATAGAAGAAAATAGTATTTTTTTCAATTTATTACAGACTTTTAGGGGAAAAAAAGACTTACATGACAGGTTTGTAGGTAGTCAATATGATTTTTAGCTAAAGGCTAAGCACCCATTATACTCTGTTCCCTTTTTTTTATTGCTGTATCTATAGTAAAAATATTAAATAAAAAAAACAAACTTACAGCAGTATATTGATCAAAACTGCGTTCTTCTGCTTCAAATCTTTCTATTCGTGCTTGTGCAGTTCCATCTACAAGCCAGCCATACTTATCAACTACAATTCAAATTATGTTGCATTAATAGAACACATACACTAGATTACTTCTTTGAAATAAGTAACACAGTTTAAACATTTTTCTATCACTCACCATAGTTTTCAAAATAGGCCTTTGGCTCTTCTAAATTTTCTCTGATAGATTTTTTCAGTGTAGATGTGGCCCATTCTATGACATCATTAGGAAGCTCAGCATCCAGAGTTGTAGTGCCTCCCTCTAGCCAAGAATGTACTGTTTGGATGTTCTAACAGAAATGCAGGTTCCGATTATTTAAATTTTTAAAGCAGTACAAGGACATGCATTTTAAAGGTGAGCTGCAATCTGCAGAAGGCACTGTATTAGAAAAGTATGATACCCTAATTGTGACCAAGGCCAGGTGCTTCATACACACCTAGAACAACTCTTCGTGATTCAAAAAGTTTAACAAGTAACACGTAAAATGAACAAAAAATAATTATCCAATCTTACAGAAAAATAAATTCTGTTGTATGTGCAAACATACAAAGCTAAACCCAAAGCGCTTCTCTGAAGTACCATCATGTATGATTAAAGGCCAGTACTCAGTCCACAGGGATACATCTAGAGCCCCCAGAAAGGCTGTCTTCCCTAAGTCACAGATTGGTTCCTAAACCACAAATCTTCAGACACTGTATATATTAGTTATTAAGAGATTTGAGCCGTTTCTTTCTTAAAAAGGAATTATCAACTCTTATTTTCTTTGTCTGGGGATCTTAATTATTAATGCAAGCTTATTTTAAATCATCACACTTATAAATAAGGTGCTAGTTATATTTCTATGCCAAATGTTAGTTGACAAAGTACACACTGCAAAATGACTTGACTTTCCGTATTAAAAATAATTAGAATATGTGGTTATTTCTACTTAGAGCACTCCTGGGTTTTCTAAACATACCAAAGAAGAAAACAAAAACGTTATCTTCTAGCTAGTTTTCTTTCCTGGGTAAATTTTCAGCCTGACTTCTATTTAATGAACAAGCAGACAATTAATTTGTAGACATACACACGGATTTGCAGATTAAAACAGCAGACTAAACCAAGCAGTAGCAGGCATACCGATTTTTTTAAGAATGAGGAGTAACAAAATAAGTTCAGAGCCTGGAGTTCTGCTGGACATCAAGATTCATGATGTGACCTGCAGAATGCTCATGGAAAATACTTCAGGTTACATTCTGCTTCCTGTTACCATGGCAGTCAGGGTCCTATATTACTACTATTTTAACATAAAGAGCAACTCAGCAGTTACATACTTAAATAAAGATAAAAGCACACCTGGAGAGTCTGTCCTATACGATTTACTATAAACAGAACTGCTTCTTCTACATCTTGGAAGCTTGGATAAAACTCCATTTTCTTTTCATCAATAGTCAATTCCATTTTAAATAAAGGTAGACAACTTCTATCTTCAGGATCAAAAAGTTTCACAAAAGCTTCAACTGTTCTTCTCAATAAGTCTTTCAGCTAGGTAGTAACAAATACCGTGTATGAGTTGAAAGAAGAGAAAGCCACATCCCACTCTATCTTCATTCAGTAAGCCAGGATTTCCATTCATTTTAGTGCTTTTTGACTGATGCATGGCTAACTCAAGTAGTGTCAATTTTTCTAATTACTTCATTGGATATTAGTCCCAACTTTTAAAGGATGTAAACTAGTTAACAATTAAATGAAAATTTCAGTGAAGCCTATGCATTTATTTTTTGCTACAAAAGTAAGTCTGTTACTAATAGATGCTTTAAGTATAAATGAAGTAAAGACTTGATTAGACTATCATTCCATTAGTTTTCTATGAAGTAAATAAAGGTTTAATTCTAAAAATAACTGCCTTCTCAAACTGCTGAACTTATATCTTCTGACTGATTATGACATTCAGAAATAGAACAATGTAAATAACATCATGTAAGTGGAAGTTAAAGAATTTTTAATTTTCACTAAACTTTGAAAACTATATATTTCAGTTTGAAATTAATGATTTCATTGGAATGTTATTGTTTTATTAGTATTATTAGGAAACAAAAACAATTGGAAATCCCTAAATCAAAAAAATAACTGAGAAACAGTTCATATAACTCCCACCTTGACATAAATAATCAGCAAGAAAAAAGTAACTCTCAAAGCACTATGGTACCATTTTCCAGAGAAAAAATTTTGTTTGGAAAATTTTGCAGAACTACAGCCAGTTGCATACATGTTGGCAGAACTAGACTTCCAGTCTGTTTGTGTAAGCATGTTTGATTTCAAGGGAGAGAGACCATTTTCCTAATATATGATATGTAATTGTAGTGCTAAGATCAGTGATAGGAAGGGTCCTGGGAGGACTGAGAAATTACCTAATTTAAGGTAATTACATTTTAGTTGGGAGAATAAATACATTTTTTTGTGTCTAAAAAAATTGGAGAAATGAGGAGTAGACAAGAACAGGTATTTATTTTAAACAAATGAAGTTTAAAATACTTAACACTTCGGATACTTTATTGGAATATATGCAAGAGGTGGCTAACAGTGATTATCTAAACAAGCTCCATAGCATATAATCTGCTGACTCATTAAAATTATCTAAATTTCACATTAAGATTATCATGGAGAGGAAAAATTTTTACCTGATTAGACATAATCACGGACACACAGTTAGAAAAAGAGTCATCCTGATCCAACTTTACACCTTTCAATGACTTCTTTTGAGAAAAGACACTGATAACTTTTTGATACCATGTATTCAATATCTTCTCTTCTGCTTTAGAACAGCTCAGAGAGACTTCAGTCTTTAAAGATTCACAGTCAACTGGTTCTTTCAATCTAGAAAAGAAAGTTACAGGCAACTTAGAAACAAAAAATAAAAAAAAACCCCAAACAACAACAAAAAAAACACAAAACCACACAAAACGAAAAAAAACCCAAACAAACAAAACAAAAAAAACCCCTCAGAGTAAAGTAACAGTAATCTATACTATATTACAAAACAATTCTTTTTAGCAGAAAGCACAATGGAAACCTAAGCATCACTTTTGTAAACTTAAATAAGGAAAAAAATAACCCAAACCTCAGGAAATAAAGAGTAGTTACCAGAAAAATTAGTGATGAAAATGATATCTTTAAATACAAATTAAATACATAATTATATCACATATAATTAAATATATAAATTATCTTTTTGAAAGCTATGCAAACAGAAAGTTCCAAGATTAAAAATAAAATTCAACTGATGAAACCCAGCAAGAAATCTTATCTGTAAGGTTGGCATAAAATTCTTCACAGATAGTAATACTACTAAAAGTCAATTTTTCAAATGCTTCTTCAACCAGACTTCTATGGAGATCATGGCATTAAGGTTAAATAAATTTTGAGGAGACCATTACAAAATCAAAGGCAGAAAATAAATCAAAAGGGCTGATACTACCAGCAATTTAAGCACCAATTAAACATTTATACATAAATGACACACTGAAGAAATTTATTACATAGAAATCCCTATGATAAATAATAGAATTGAACAGACTTTTATTTACCAGCTTCAAATGCCTGTACAGGTTGATAATTCACCAAAACAGACTTTACCTGAAACTTGAGAAATCCACTATAAGAAAGTTAGAGAAGGCTGCATAACCAAAATCCAGCAGAGTTTGCATTACAGGGTGGAGAATGCGCAACTTGGAAAGGATTTTCTTTTTTGCTTGGATAAAACTGTTATGCCATGGTCTAGAAAAATCCAGGCCTCTGAAAACAAACAAAACCAACAAGCAAACAAAATGTGAAAAGCTCAAGCAATACTTGAATAGAACATTCTTAGATAAAGTAGTATTAAAGGTTATCACCTATCATGAACAGTTATTTAAGTGACATATGCATAGCCCTAATACGGTACAGTGGAAGTCCTGTTCTGTCTGATCAACACGCTTTACACTCCAGAGTATTTTCAGATGACTGGCTCTTCCTGAAGCTCTTTCAATGTAAACTTATAACTTCACCAACTGCTAAGAGCAAGGATTTATCATGAGTATTTAGATGGCACACATTCTGAGGCTTCAACAAATCATGGAATTCAGATAATTATATTCTGTCTACCTGAATTCCTCTTCTGTTTTGGCAGAGCATAATGGCCTTTCCTTTGGTCTCAGTGTTTCACCTCACACCACCAAAATCATATGAAGCCTTGGCATTAGATGCAAATTTAGCACATTAAATTACTGTACAATGCTGCTGTCTGACAGTATACTGCCTTGGACACACACACTTCATTCCAGAGGTGGCTGCAATACACCTTTAGTGTCTGGGCACTTAGAGACAGAAATCTCATTTGCAGTGATTAGTGCTACTCTATGTGACTGTAACAACAGTAACAAAACACTGTCAGTGAGAAAACTTCATAAAGCATTCAGATAGAAGATGTACAAATGCAAGATCCTCTACAGACAGAAAAAAAAATTCTCATTAAGGGACTCCAGAATGAATATTATGCTATAAATTTGTTCATGCAGCTCAGTGAGAATTTTGCTCATGCAACTGAGTGCTATTTGCTAACTTAATCCACTCACAGAGGCAATAAAGGCAAAGGTTGCTCCTCTTCATCGTCAAGTCCTTTTATGTTTGGTTTAGTAAGAACACTTCTCACTAGGGAAAAGAAAAATAAACAATAAAAGAAAATTCAGCCATATTCAATAGGCACTATAAACTCAGTCTTTCTCCAAGTTGCATGAAGCACATAGTAAGATGGAAAGGTAATTATATTGTCCAAGTCTTCAAAATACATTCTCCCAAAGGTAACTCAAAATCACAGCTTCTGCTAAATATCTATAGAAATTCAAGTGGCTTAATTCCAATTCTGTTCTCCTATTCATGAAGGTTTTCAGACGGAGTAGTGTTCAAATAATTAAGTACTTTCTTAAGTAATTTCTTCACCAAGAGGATGGTCGGTCACTGGAACAGGCTCTCCAGGAAAGTAGTCATGGTACCAAGCCTGTCACAGTTCAAGGAGCATCTGGACAATGCTCCTAGTCATATGGTTTAGATTTGGTAGTCCTGCAAGGAGCAGGAAGTTGGACTTGATGATCATTATGAATCTCTTCCAACTTGAGATATTCTGTGATTGTAAGTATTTATGGCAACTTCGTTTAATATAATTATAGTGGGATACCATAATTATCCCACTGAAGACATTATGAAGTTAGTCCCCTGTTGAATTGTATATGTTTCTACTCTGCATTTTTAAAATAATCAGCCATCCACCAAAATATTGACAAAATTTGGCTGAATTTCAGATTTCATGCACTAGAAATGCAATAAAAAAAGATGTATTCAAGGGAACAGACTTTCAAAAATACCAGTTCATGACTTTTTTTAAAAGTTAAAAAAATCCGAGTTGTATGATTCATATCTGTCAAGAGATAATTATCTTCACAGATTTTTGCTGTGAGTTTCCTTATGCACAGAAAGCATCATCAGAAAATTTACAGATGTGCTTTTGGATGAACTGCTTACAAAAAAACCTGCTTTCCTGAAGAGATTAAAAAAAAAAAAATAAAGTTAATAGTACATAAAAAGTTTCTATTTTCTTTAGTAGAAAACAGCAATACACTATTGCATGGTAATTAACTAAAAAGGTTAAAGACGTAATGATACAAGGTTGTCATAGTTTAGGGTCAGGGGCAGCCCCTTAGACCTATGACCTTAGACAAAGGTCATAAGCAATCAGCCTTTTTCTCATGAGGTTTACAGATGCCTTTGCTTGAACTGTACCTTCCACTGCTTAACTTTTTTACTAGTTCAAATAAAACCAGCAAGTTTTGCCTTAAATATTACCTTCTTAAAAGGCAGAAAAAGATAAATCAGTGGTTTATTACAAAGATCATGCCCAGCCAAAAGAACAATCTAGGAAAACTGTTTTCAGTGGGAGAACACGGAACAGCTGGTAATATAGATACACACATTAGTACAGTAACATTTGTACTATGTAGTTTCTTGTACTTACCCATAAGTCTTTTCATGCTTTTCTCATAGTCCCTTATTACCTCTTCCATGAGCTTTTCAGTTACCAGCTCTCTGCCTTCCATAAGTGATGGTGGCACCAATGAGAGCATGGACATTAGCCACTGCTGCTGAATAGGAACCACTGGATTACTTCGCACACACTTCTTCAAAAAGAGATAATTTGCCTGAAAGGACAATATTGTCAAAGTCTAATAATTGGCTATGTAAGTATTTTTGCATTAGGCTTGACAATTAAGTCTCTTTTTATTCACCATGTCTTACCTTTAAGGGCAGATGACATAATCTAATCTCTTCAGTACCAATGACTAGTACACTAAAAGCTACTCTGTGGTTGGTAAAACAATCTCCCTGTGTCAATGCTTAAATACAAAATACTGTACTTTTCAGTATGGCATTTTCCTTGGTTCTCTGTTGAAGTTTATGACTGACAATAAAAAGTTCAAGGCTCCTGTTACTGTTCTTTGGGATTTTTGTTGTTTGTTTGTTGTTTTTTTTTTTTTAAAAAAAAAGGTATTTCTGCTTTTGAGTGATAGCTTTGTTCCAAAACAAAAAGTGATCTGAGTGATCTGAATCCCTACCGTCTTCAGAATGAGTTAACCTAACAACAGCTAGGAAAAATAGATGCTCCTTTAAGCTACTTAATATTAACATTTCAATGCTAAATTGAATTTAAAGTGGCTGTTAGAGATAAAGTCTTATTTTAAATGCTATACAGAAATTCCAGGATTTGTACACGTTCATCGAATCAGGTGAACAATGTCAAAGACTGCTTCCTGTACAGTCTAAAAAACGGTCTATGACTTCAACTGGAAAAATCCTGCAGCCTGTTAAATTTTTTTCAAAGTAATGATCTTTAACTAAGCCTTAGATCAAAACTTAAATTACTGAGGGACATAGTTGCTGTAACAGAAAAACACTTTCCTTTTACTGGACCACAAGGAACAGTTTCCTGTTTTACTTCCTATTCCATTTTCTCCCAAGAAGACTACTGAAAAAAGCTTTTCCCTTTTAACCACCATTAATTCCACATAATATACTCAACCCCTCGAATAGACACCATTCAATCTTTTACTCTAAAAAAGCCAAATAAAGAATTTAACTCACTAGTTGTTGTTTTTCCTCACTGTTCATCTGCATAAAAAGGAACAAAAAAATCATAATGTATTAAGAACTTATAAACAACAACAAAAAAATAATCAGAAACATAAATTTAAGAAATATTATTTCCAAATAAAGACTTTATTCTGTAGATATAAAGGTATCAATTTCAACAGAACGACTTAAGCATATATTTATAAACTATAAAGAACTGAGATAATTATCTTTAAGTAAATACTAAGTAGTAAGAGGCATAAAAGCCCCAGTAACAAAAAACGTAGCAGGCAACAGTTAAAATATTAAAGAAATGCTTTCTTACAGTGGAAGGCAATTTGGGAATAGGAGGTACAGGATCTCTGTGATGTTGTTCTTCCATGGATGTGTGATAGGCTTTTAAAGCTCGATCAATTCTAAAGTAAAACATAGAGTCAGAAAAGGAGAAAATCTACAAATAATATGTTTAAAATAATGCTATCATTTTAACTGATGTAACTTGGTTTTTCATGTTTACCAGCTCTTTGATCACTAAAAGGTAAGGCTGCCTTTGCATACACTGTATTCTCCTATATAAAGAGCCACATTTATCTTCAGCACAATCACAGTGTATACATACCTTGATTCATCTAATTTAATTATCAGTGCTCCTGTTAGGATTATATCTTACTTTCCTCAAACAACTACAATTATTGGTATCAGTGACAATATTTAAAACGGGTTACATTAAGACTGTATCATAGTATCACAGAATGGTTTGGGTTGGGAGGGACCTTCAAGATCATCTAGTTCCAACCCCCCTGCTGCAGAAAGGTACACATCTCAGTAGACCAGGTAGCACAAGGCCCCATCTAACCTGGTTTTGAATACATTCTGTGATGGAGCATCTACAACTTCTCTGGGCAACCTGTTTTTTCTTCTGAAGGCCAAAATGATTGTTTTTCTGTGCTTTTTCATCAAATAGATTTCCTTACCTTTTTAATCTCCTGCATGAAAATTCAAGTTGTTATGTATTTTGCAATACTACTATAAACAATGCCACCTTAGCCCACATAATTCTCTCATATTCATGCCAAGATAATGAACATGTCTAGTGATTCTTCAGTAAGTTCCAGAAAATAATGTAGGCATTTGAGCAAAAAAACCCTTATCAGAATAATAAAATAAAATAAAAAAAAACAAAACAAACTAATTTTCAATTAGACCTACAACAGTGACATGAAAGCAGCCTTCTTCTATTGTCTTTCCTCCTTTGCAAATTAAAATCTTGAAAGACAATTTTATGTGAATTCACCAATCACCTTGGCAGCTGTGCTCCTCTGGCAGCAACACAGATCATTAAGCTCAGCAGCAAATGCAGTGATAGTGACAAAGAAGCCTGTTAGAAGTAGACCCACATTTGGATCACTCGCACAAAAGTAAGGAACTGGACTTTGCTTCTCTTAGAAAATGGGTGCTTTTTTTCTTTTAAAGAGAAGATTTTTTTTCAGTCTATAACAAAGTTCAAAATGTGAACTTCACTTTCTCCTTACAACTAACCCCAAGGAATGTACTTCAAGAAAATTTTGGATGCTGTAAAAGAAAAACACCATCAGAGCTACCATCAAATGCTCTTCTATTACCATTTTAGACAGAAAGCGTTCAGCACTGCAACAGTGACATCAAAACCCTTTAAATTAAGAAACACATTATTTCTCAGATGTCAAATGCACAACGCTTCTTTCATTTGATTTTCAATATGAAACTCACAGTAACTGATTAACCATCTTTTGCTGTTCACTGCATCCTCGGTAGGTCAGTAGTTTATTCTGTAGCGGTGACCTAGCAGATGTCACTGATGAAGGTAAAACAGTTGGAAGAAACAAGGTTCTCAAGGTCTTTTTATTGGAAGGTGCTTCACCTGAGTGCGGCATCTAAAATCATAACAAAACCAAGAAACCAAAATACAATTAATCCTGTCCAGAAAGCAGCTTAACAGATACATGTATTAAGTTAAATGTACGTAAGATGTAAAATAAGGTAGCATCAGGGTTTTCCACAATCTAGGTACGAAAGCTGAGCTTTTGGAAACTAGAAAAATGCTGTATACGCTCAAATTGCAATGTTCAACAGAAAGTGTATACATACAAAGTCTGTAACAGTAAAATCTGATGGTACAGTTCTAGTAACTCAAGATCAGGACATTGCATAAAGGTAAAGCTCTATTACAAAACCCTTTAAGTGCTAATCTACCATCTGAAAACAGCACAGAAGCATGCTGCTTAAAGTGGTAATCTACACAGCACAGAAAACACCAGAAAAGCAGCCTACCAGCCCCCTCCCCGACAGACTGCACAATACTGGCCCTGGCCTAGGCACAGTTCCTGTTCTGCTGGGGCCTGAGACAGTATTGCTGCTCCTCTGGCTTCAGCAGGGGACTACCTACTTCTTCCTTGTCTAGTCACACAAAAAAGTTACTGCCATTAAAGTTACTGCCTCATTAAACCCAGCCTTGCTAGATGATGTAGAACAAATTCAGACAAGGGTGGTCTCTAAAGTTCTGAGGAAAAAAAAATGCCCCAAAGCATCCTTGATGTTTGGTATTACTATGAAGATAAAACTGCAGCAAATTTTCAAATACAAGATCCTAGAATTCTACTGAAGTATCAGTCTTTAAATGAAGAGAAACAAAATCATAATGACATTGACTGACATAGCTTCACCACAATGTCAAACAAATGGGAATAAAATTATGAAAGTGTTATTTTTTTAGACACTATATTACTTAAAAAAGACAAAGTGCAGGAAATTATTATGAAAGCATTTATATAAAACCAGAACCCCATTCATCTTCTCACACTTCTCAAGGAAAAAAAAATTAAGCTTATTTTCCATGTGCAAAGTAGTCATTAGCATGAAAACAGTTGAGAAACTGCATGACCATCTTGTAGAAAATAGTGTAAAATTAGAGACTACTCAGAAATATTTTGTGGTTCTGAAAGTCTTGTGAAGTTAGCAGGCTGCTTGAGAATTCTATCTTGCATATAAACATATATTCCATCAATAGACCCTGGTGAGGGTGTTTTACATATTTACCAAAGGCAGAGCAGAGTACAACTTCATTTCAACTGTCTGGAAATGTTTATCTGAGCTACCAGAACAAGTGCCTCTCTAAATACCAAGCAGATGCTTGACACTATTTTACTCTTTTAAGCTGCAGCAAATCTGGGCTCTCTAGGTAATATTCACTTACAGCATAACAAAGTTCACATCTGCAGAAGAAAGACTAAATTCAGCAGAAGACTAAACTGAGATCGCTAAAAGGAAAGAGGCAAGCAAAGTGTTAAAGTGGATGAGGGGATGTGGCTGAATTCTAGCTTGCAGATACAGATTCCCAGTGAAAAAGTGGCTTGTAATTTGGTGGTGTGGATATAGCATTCAGGCTAAGCAGATGGGATTGTGATTTGATTTATGATCACAGTTATGGGTAGTTGAGCTGTGTAACAGGAAAGCGAAGGTTGGGTTTTAAATAAGAATCCTAGTCTGGGGGTAGGATGAAGATGTGATACAGATAATTGCATAATCACAGCTAAAGACACTTAGCAACCAAAGTTTGATAATCGCCTCATATAAAGACAGAAAAATAGCAAAAGGGGGAAAAAAGGGGCTCAGGTCCACTAAAAACCTATTCTTCTATCGTGGCTTCTCTAATTGTGGCAGAGTATGGCTATCCCGGAAGGCTGACCACAGGGCTTCCCTGGAAACACGATGCACAAACTCCCAACTGCATTTCCGCAGGTTCTCACAGGGGAACAGAAAGCTAGAGCTACCTCCTGAATTAGTACTATGCCCTAGAAACAATTAAAACGCGTGATGCTGGAGGCACCAAAAGAAGTAACGCTCAGCTAAGGAAAGCGGAGACGGTTATTAGGTGTTCCTTGCGCTCCCCTCGCGCAGCCAGCCCCGCGACACAGCCCTGCCGGTGCGGAGGAAAGCAGAGTCGCTTCAGCACCGCCGCCCACGCTGCCCTCACCTCTGCCGGTGCCGCGGTCCCGGGGCGCGCCGGGCAGGACGGCGGAGCGGAGACTGCTCAGGACAACAACACGGTCGCCAAGGAGCCGAGGGCGGGCGACCGGCAGCGGAAGGGGCGAGGCGCGGGCAGCGGGGCCCGGCGAATCTTTGGCCTGGGAAAAGCGAGTGCCTCAGTGGCTCTTCCGGCACAGGCTGTCCCGCTCGCAGCCCCAGTGCCGCCTTCCCCGGCAGCGTTTCACACGCCAGAGACACACGGCGGCGCCAGGCAGCCTCCGCAGGGCAGATCAGCACCCTGGGCACCTGCGGGCGCTGGTTGCGGCCCTGTCCCGCTCCACAGCGCCCCGCGTCCGAAGGCAGCCTCACGGCCGGACCGTTAACCGCGTTCCCCACCTTCGGAGCGGACCGCTCCCGTACCCTGGAGCGGCACTCCGCCTTTAAAAGGGACCTGTGCCTTCTTAGTGTCCTCCTCCTAGCACGGCTCACCTGCCCGGAACAGAATGCTTACTCAACACCTATTTATCCACAGAAAGGGTGAAGGGTTTGTGCTTCGGACGCTACCGGACTACTCGTATAGCCTCGTGATTTAAAAACCAAACCAAATAAACAACCAAACCAAATAAAACCAACAGAAACTGGGAAAAATCTTACCTTAGATTTACTCATCTCAGCCGGTTTCTTTTGTCCAGCGTTCTGCCTGCACAAAGCGGATAAAAACCTTCTTCCCGATCTCAGCGAAAGTATCTACGAAATTATGAATACCCTCACCTATCAGCTGTTGCTAAACTTTTACATTTCGTAAAACTGTACAAGAAAATTGTAAGGAATTTCAGAGACTACCCACTTTGCACATTTAACAAAAAGTCTTTAAAATACAAACTTTTTCCCTGTGGAGGCAGACCCCCAGGAGCAGAGACTGCAAAAAAGGGGGAGGTAATTTTAGACCCCTTTTCCAAAGTCCAGGACTACTCAGTTTGAAGTTTCAACCCAGGTGTAAAACGTTTACTCACAAACAAGAAAACTCACATTTTTGATACTGGAATATTTATACACGCGCAGTTTGTCTGCGCACCAGGTGAAAAACCAGTCCCCTTTTCCGACAGTTGTTTTCCAGGGGGATGTAAAACCTTTCCTGAGGAGGCGGGATCTCGCTGCTGGGGAAACAAACCCGCGCTTTCCTCAGGCAGCCTCCCTTAAACCGCAGGGGCACGAGGACCGCCAAGAGCAAACGTGCAGGCAACCGCCGCGCCCCGCCGCGGGGAGGCGCCACCCTGCCGCCCCCAAAGAGCGCAAGCGCAGAGCGCCCCGCCCCTCCGCCTGGCGCGAGCAGTGACGGTTGGGCGCGCGCAGTGACGGTTGGGCGCGCGACCCCGCCCGCCTCGGCCGCGGGCGAGACGCGGCGCCGGCTCCATGTGGCGCAGGCTCTGCTCCGCCCTCGGGAGGCTCCGCCGCTCGCCCGCCGCCGGCCGCCTGCCCGCCGCCATGGAGCGGGCCGTGGTACGCTGCGTGCCGTCCGAGCCCAAGCTGAGCTTGCGGTTCGTGCTCCCTGACGGCAGCGCCCGGCACATGCAGCGGGACCAGGCGGAGCCGCTGGGCCGGGCGCTGGCCCGCATCGCTACCAACGCCGCCAAGGGCCACGCCAAGGCGGCGAAAAAGAGCAAGAAGGCGCGGGCGGAAGGCGGCCCGGCGGGAGAAGCTGCGGCGGTGGCGCCGGCCGTGCGGCTCTTCTCCCGAGACGGAGAGGCGGTGGCCGAGGAGGTCCCGAACGCGGCGGCCTGGCAGGACGGTGCCGTGCTGCAGATCGGGGAGTCGCAGTATCGCGTGGAGCGCAACCCGCCGGCGCTCACCGAGCTCCAGCTGCCGCGCTCGCTTCTGGCCGGTTTCCCCGTGTGCCCCAAGGTGAGCGCCGAGTTCGCCGCCCCGCAGCACTGTCTCTTCCGCTGGTACCACGAGCAGCGGCCCGCGGCCGGCGGGGAGGCGGCGGCGGGCGGCGACGGCCCGGTATGGGTGGAGGCGGCCGCCGAGCGCGTCTTCACTCCCTGCAACGCGCTGGTGGGGCTGCGGCTGAAGCTGCGGTGCACGCCCGGCGATGGAGCGCAGCGCTACGGGCCGTCCCGCGAGGTGGAGAGCAGCGGCCCGGTGGAGGCCGGCCCCGGCGCCTGCACCTTCGACTCCCGGCACCTCTACACCAAGAAGGTCTGCGGCGAGGGCTCCGTTCGCGCCGTCTCCTACAACATCCTGGCCGACACCTATGCCCAGACCGAGTTCTCCCGGACCGTGCTTTACCCCTACTGCGCTCCGTACGCCCTGGAGCTCGACTACCGGCAGAACCTGCTGAAGAAGGAGCTGGCGGGCTACAGCGCCGACCTCATCTGCTTGCAAGAAGTGGATAAATCCGTCTTCGGGGACAGTTTGATTCCAGCCCTTGATGCTTTTGGACTCGAAGGGCTCTTCAAGATCAAGGAGAAGCAGCACGAAGGCCTGGCCACTTTCTACCGTAGGGACAAGTTCAGCCTCCTTACCCAGCACGACATAGCTTTCAGTGAAGCCCTGCTCTCAGACCCTCTACATAAGGAGTTGTGTGATAAGCTGGCCAAGTACCCCTTGGTGCAGGAGAAGGTGCTGCAGAGGTCATCGGTGCTGCAGGTACCAGCTTCTGCATGTATTGTTCCTCTTTCCCCTCTTCTCCTCCTGTCTACAGGCAGGCATAGCCAAGATAGGCTTGTTGAGCTTCAAACTTTAGAAGGGAGGTGAGGGATTAGCAATCTGAAACAGAACAAGGGCATGTTTGCTGTTAGGGTAATGAATACAGCAGAATTGCAGTTTAGGAGAAGAACAAAACATTGAGACTTTACTGAATTGGATCTACAGAATTAGCAACATTTGGTTAAAAAGGCAAAAATATTTTCTTTGGTATAAGATGAAGACAGCTGTTGAGACTCTAGGCCAGCTATTGATTCCAGGTTGGTGGTATTGGCTGCCAGATTTTTTACTACTTACATTCATATGTCAGAATATGTATTTCATAAAACTCAAATCTTGTAGATCAGTGTTAAGTGAGATTAAGTTTGTTCAGAATAGCCTTCTTAAACTTTAATAATGCCACTTTTGAAAGTGAGAGTAGGGAGAGAAATACAGTTGGACAGTTCTGCAAGCTTGCTGATACCCGTGGGTCTGCCAGTAGAACTATTGAGTACAAATGTGTACCACAAAGGTCTGGGTGAGGAATTTAAGAAAATTCATGGGTAAAACTTTCCTACTTGTGGACTGAGTAGGACTAACAAGCTTTCCTTGATAACTCAAATCACCTCTAAATTTACATTGAATTTAACAGCTATGCAGTGCTACCTTTTGCTCGCCAAAACCAGAGCTATAACTCAAATTCTGTTGCAGAGGTGGGAGATAAGAAAATAAAAGTAGTTAAGAATGGTACAGCAGTAGCAACATCTTCTGAAAAAAAGTATGGAATGGATTAGAGGAAAAAATAGGACCAAAGCAGACATTTACTGACAAAAGAACATTTGTCAAGTGTCTGGACGGAGTGGTAATGTATTGACCAATACCCAAACCTTATGTAGAAGGTAAACAGACTGAAAATGCTGTACTGTTCATTAGTTAGAAGCATCAGATTCTTTGAACTGGATTGCCATGAAGGCATAAGCTAACTACTGCAGTAAAAAAAAAAATGTACAATCTCTCCATTTCTTACCAAAGATTGCTTTTTCTCTTGAAGGTTTCAGTTCTGCAGTCTACAACTGATCCTGCCAGGAAGATTTGTGTAGCTAATACCCACCTGTACTGGCACCCAAAAGGTAATTTTGTCCTGTTCCTGTATGTAGAATACCTGGGTTTGTAAAGGCTTTTGTCCTTCCTAGGGATAATGGATTTTCCCTCATTCTTTTGCATCTATAACCATTTGTAGAACTGAGGGTTTCCTGCCTTCCTTCCTTTTTTAGATGAATCAAGCCATGCTGCTATGTCTGTGTGTTTATTTTCCTTAAAGGAAGGTTGTTCCAGGCTGCCTGGGAGTCAGTAGAATACAGCTGAAAAGAAGGCATGTTGCACACAATTCACTCCAAGAGTAGGCCATGAAATATAGGTAGCTTTGTGTGTGCTCGTGGCTTCCCAATACTATTGTCCCTGAAGGAGCTGTACTGGGGAACTGCCAGGAGGGCAACCCAGGCTAGGCTGTTACAGAAGCTTTTAGAAGAGATTCTTCTATCTTATTTTGTTCTGTGCCTCTCAGGAACATTATTAGGATGGTTTCCACAACATGGAAAGCTGCTGTAACATGGGTGTATAAGGTTCAGAGTTGTTTCATGTACAAGCTTATATTAAAACCTTTGCCTCTCAAAAAACTTTCATTGTAACGAACTTCAAAGGCTTTAAACTTTTGTTGAAAGAAACCCTATTTTAAAACATAGTGCACAGAAAATTTACAATGGGTTTGTTGCTTCAGAGCTATACATGCTATATGCTTAAATGAGCAACTTGGAAAATTCTTTTAATGCTACTGTGAATTTTTTTTAAGTAATAAATTTTTATATTCATAGGTGGGAACATCCGTCTTGTCCAAATCGCTGTAGCCTTGTCTCACATCAAGCATGTAGCCTGTGACTTGTATCCTAGCATACCCATCATATTCTGTGGAGATTTCAATAGCACACCATCATCTGGAACTTACAGTTTTATCAAGAGTGGTGCCATTGCTGAAGATCATGAAGACTGGGTCTCGAATGGTGAAGAAGAAAGGTGCAACATGCTTCTAAGCCATCCTTTCAAACTGCAAAGTGCTTGTGGAGAACCTGCTTATACAAACTATGTTGGTGGGTTTCATGGATGCCTGGACTACATTTTCATTGACAGAAATGCTCTAGAGGTTGAACAGGTCATTCCATTGCCAAGTCATGAAGAAGTAACAACTCATCAGGCTTTGCCAAGTGTTTCACATCCTTCTGATCATATAGCACTAATATGTGACTTGAAGTGGAAATAGATCAGCTCTGCATGGTGCTTTTGGTGGTTTTCAAATAAGAAATCTAATTTACTGCTGGGGAACTGAGGTTACACTCTGGTTTGCATGCTACTAAAAGGAAAGTCAGAAGGATTACAGGAAAGTTCATGGGTGTTTAACGATTCTACTGAGTATTCTTACACTGTTCAGAATGTTTGCATGATGAGTTTTCCCCTCTCTTTTTATATGCCAATAAAAAAATACATGTAAGACAGGGGGTTTTGAAAATGGGATTATCATATATCTTTTTATTGGTGTTTTTAAAGGATTAAGAATTATTTTGTTAATAAACATATATGAATTTAATCTGATTTGTAAGACAGCCTATAAACTGAACCCTGCTCAATTCAGAACCATACACAGAACCTGACACCAAATAGACTCCATTTACTCAACTCATTGTAATTATTGTCATGACAAGACACTATTTTAAAAATAAGTTCAGAAATTGCCTTGTTGACTTATTGTTACTGTGTCCATTTTTTTTTTTTTGGTAAGTGGCATGAACTTACTACCTTCTGAAAAGATACGCTTTAAATATCAGTGGCTAGACTTTCTGACAACAATCAACCATGTTAAATTCAAGGTTGTAATATATTCAGAGGCATTTTGCTTGCCCACTTCATGAGTATAACTGGAGCACCTGCTAAAATTTGACTACATAATGTAGGTAGGGCCTACTTCAAACATCTGCTCCTTCTGTTGTTTATAATAATTGGCAATAAAATAAATACTAAAGTTTAGGACAGCCAACTCTAGATGAGAGGGACCTTTTCAACAGTATATTCTGTTTTCAGGTAGGGGGAGATACAGAATGGTTGAGCTGGTGCACTATCTGTCTGTGCCTCAATCTCAATAAATACACGTGACTTGCAAATCTTAATCACAACTGTTCTATTGTACTGCATAGAAAGGAGACCTGATTTTTTAATACTGTTTTTACGTGCATTTTTTCCTTCTAGAAATAGTCTAGTCTTTCCTAATTTGTAAGAAATAAATTGAATGTGGGGAAATGTGTTTTATCTGTACCTTCCACTGAATGTGTTGGAGGGGTCTTGAATAATTTAACAAGCCTCCTTCCCTGCATCATTACTTCATATGAAACAAACAGGATTTGAAAACAATTTCACTAGATCTCCCTCTTTCACCTAATAAAGCTTCCTTTTCAATTGTCTGTCACTGTTGTCAATTGATTTTTTTTTTCTAGTAACTGGTGTTTTTCATGGCTAAATAAGTCTGCCTAGGTGGATAAAAGCTGTGTACCTTATACTTGCACAACTATTCACCTTCCCTGCATTCTGGTGGACCCTATGTTACAGCTGGGATTTGCTAAACTGTTTATATTTACTACTAAAAATAGGCAGTCTTCCTCAAGTGTCATGTTGCTGAGGGTTATTGGTCCAGTCTCTTTCTGTAGTAGAATGATAGAATCATTTAGGTTGTAAGAGACCTTTAGGATGATCAAGTCCAGCCATTAGCACAGTTAAGTTGCCACTAAACCGTGTCTCTCAGCACCACATCTACAGTCTTTTAAATGGCTTCAGTGATGGTGATGGAACCACTTCCCTGGGCAGCCTGTTCCAGTGCTCGACAGCCCTTTCGGTGAAGAAACTTTTCTTAATGTCCAAACTAAACCTCTCCTGGTGCAATTTGAGGCTATTTTCTCTTGTCCTAGCATAGCACCCACTATACTGTCAACACTGGTGCTTTACAGAAGCTTGCAAACATCTGCCCTTTAGCCTTTTCTGTGTTCTTTTGAATAAAATTACTGCTGTTTTTTGTTACTGTAGAATCTGAGCATCTGACAAGTTGATGCTGATAAACTGCACTAGTAAAGCCAACAGGCTGGTTTAAGCTCAGTGGTTATACAAGGCTAAAAAGATGCAGGCCCATAAATCTCAAAATATGTCTCAAAGAACATGACATGAGAAAACTCACGATGTTCTCATGAATTGTCCAGAATTTTGTTACCAACTCTGCACATAGAACAAAAATTGACAAAAGGACTGTTCCATTAATATGCAAGTTTGTAGAAGCCTGTATTGCTAAAGATCTCGTGTAAAGGCCCTTTCCAAGGGGCTTTTTTCAACAACATAAGCATTTAACCTTCCATCTTCTTCTCATTCCAACTCATTTCCTGATCCAGTTCTCTGACTCCTGTAATCTGGCTACTTGTTCCTACTTATGCCACACTAAACTTAAATAGGGAAGTGATCCAGATAAAAACACAGAGCCTTTCATTTTCTTGACTGTATTATTGTTCAGTGGGTCATTGTATCCTGAGCTGATTCATCAAAAAGCCTCTTGTGCCCAAAGAGCAAGATACAGGCTTGAAGGTGGGAAGAAGTGACCTGAAGCAAAGCACTCATCTCTTAAACGCATCTGCCACAGAAGGTAACAGAAGAACTCCCTGAAATAGCGCCCATTTCAAGGCAAACCTTCACCTTCCCTCCTCTGCAATACCTACCGTTACAAACGGGTTACTTCGTCTTATTTTCCAAAACCAAAACATTAAAAACTTTTAAACTTCCCTATAGTACCAGAAGATGGAGCTGCTCAGAGAACAGACTTGCCTGGTATTCTGCTTCCCAGGAAAGATCAGGTTCCGTGTAACTTCCTGTATTAGTGCTTCAGTTGCTGCTCCTGTCTCCTTGCGCAGGCAGGAGAGGGAGAACAGGGACAGCTGGCATCTGCAGGAAACAAGCGTCAAGGGAAAAACAAGGCACTAGAACAGGTTCAGTAAAATTAGATGGCCATTGCACATAGCAGATAATACTTTAATATCTTCAGGAGGAAATTAAGGCCCACAAGCTAGTGCTGGAGATTCTCCAGTCCAATTATCCCTTGTTTAATTAGTAAAATGCAGTGGCACAGGCTGCCTGCCAATAGCAGCAATGCGTTGGGAAGCAGTTGTACATTTCTGTAGTGAGAATGCAGCACTAGGTTCTACGGTAGGAAAAAGTAGAAATTCAAAAGAATTAAGATTTTCTGGGGGGTGGAAAGCAACCTTTAGGTGCACCTTTGGCCTAGATAGCCCATGCTCCCAAGCTCTATTTCCATCTACGTAAGGCAGTATATGGTGCTTCCTGCTCCACATAAGGTGATTTTAGCTCCCCCTAAACATCCAGACCATACCCAGCAATTAATTCTTCCTCTCAACATCACCTCTACAAACAGATTTGTAGAGGTCCCGTTAAGCTAGTCTCCATTTTACTTCATAAACCTAAACTCACCTGTGTTCCTCTTCCAGCAATTGGAATGCTCCATTTCCTCCACATCAAAAAAATCAGGCACAACTCTCTGCATCTTTTCAAATGTGTGTGGATTGTTTTGTTGTTACTCTACTTCCCCAAACCAGCCAGTAAAGAAAAGAAGGAAAAAGGCACATCTCACTTTGGTTTCTAATTGACTCTCTCATCTCTGATGCAGTGAACTCAGGAGAGGCAGCACTGCTCCAGCATCTGCTCTGACTAGCTGATGTCTCAAGAGGGAGGAGTTTCTACTCTCACACCAGCTCTTGCTGTGGACAAACTTGTCACTCACAGAAACATTACTAGAACTAAGACTGTCCTTCAGGAGATAATAGATACTTGGCTAGTTGTTGTGTTGTTCTGGCTATTGTGAAATGTAGCTTACCTGTGTATTTGATACATACAAAACCCAACAATGTTCTGCCAGATCCTTCAGACTAGTCTGGCAACTTGGAACTCAGTATTATTTTTTTCCCTGTCCTTGTCCATTCCAGAGAAAGAAGAACGTAGCCATCTGTGACAGTACTTGAATTCTTATACAACAGCATTTCTTTTATCACTGCCACTTTTAAAGGGACTAATTCAAGCTTTCAATAAAATGCCTTTATGTATCATGATAAAGCAAACAATAATGCAAAGTATGATTGAGAGGAGGAGGAAGAAAAGGAAGGATAAAAATGGTACAAGAGAAGAAGGGAGAAAATAACCAACATGCTAAGGAGTCAGATGTTTCAAAGTAATTGCATAGTTGCCTTGTTTCTCACGTTACTAGCATGAAAAAAAATGTTCCAAGAGTTTCAACTCCCACTTGGTAAGAGGAAGAGCCTGAAACATTTTAGTTTTCTTAGAATTTGCATCAGATTCCTTAATAGAAGATGGTGCTTTCAAAAAGTTGCCTGCACAACACACAACACATTAAGTAGCTAAGCATTATTCACAGGTCCAATAGCAGCACATCAAATCTCTTTTCTTACTCAAGTCCCCTGTCAATATCATTCTTGACAAGGGTGGGAAAATCATACTGGGATAAGGTGATTTGCAAAGTTTCATCATACTGTGCTCAAATTGCCTTTGATGAGCAAGAGACTGCAAACTGGGCTCCAAATTCTCATCACTGGCAAAACCCTAAACCACATCTTACACAAGTCAGGCCATTGCTCTAAGTGCCTTCATATTGTTCTCTTGCCTCCAGCATAGTTTTACTGGTGCACATTGAAAACACTGAGAACAAATCAAGGCAGTAGAAATGCTTATAGCATTTGTTGCCTATTTGTGATGCGTTCAGAACTGATTTTTGTTATGCTTGCAGTCAAACCAAAGTCTGCAGATTATCTACAAACCAGCTGCAGAACAAGTTCTAGATTATGTTGCTCATGAAGCCTTAAAAAAACCCAACAAAACAAACCCCACAACCCCCCAGCAATATCTGCTACTATTTCTGTCATAGGGATTGAGTGACCAGGTTAGTTACATGCGATAAAAACATAATGAGCCTTTTGCACTGGTCTCTTTGTAGATTGAAATATTAATGCAAAACTATTCTCTGAACGTTGGAAAAAAATGAAAAGCCCATCATGCATGTACTGAAAATACAAGGAATAAATTATGTCAGCATGGCCAAATAAAACATTTGTTCTTCAGTGTTTTGCTCTTTGAAGTTAGCTGGCCATCCAACAGACTGAACTAAACACTCTTACACACATGTATTACTAGACTGATTCCTCACTGCAGTAGAGCTTACTCATTGAAAACAGGAGTTCATGCGACACAATGAAAAAATTCAGTTACTTGAACTCAGGATTTCCCGTCATTACAGTAGAGTAAGGAACAAAATTTTAGCAGCCTTGTGTCCAAGATTTTGAACTTCTGGGACATCACCTCAGTTCAGGTAGTTGAAAACTTATAGGGAAATGACCACGTTAGTATCTAAACCATTACCAGATGTGACAAAATCGGATCTTCATGGGATTTTCATCTGCCGCTGGAGACCAGGACTGTATCATATATTGTTACTGATATACAATGTATATAGGTCACTTACAATTGCTTTAGCCAGAAAATATTTTAATGAATGGCAAAAAGCAAAAAAAGTATTTTTACCTACCCACAATGTCTTAGATGAGTCAGCACATTTACAATAGAAGAGTTGTACTGTGTTAAGAAGACTAGCTTACAAATTACTGTTTTGGTCAGCTTAAGAAAGCATTACTGCCACAGCTAATAAATTTACCGACAGATGACAGCCATTTTAATGGAATATGATACAGAGTTCAACACTGCACGGGATCTTCTTACTAAGATGTGAGGCAGCATAATTAAAAAAAACAACTTCAAGACTAAGTTTGCTGTGGTACTGACAGACAAGCACTAGTTAAAAAAGCAGCACAAACTCCAAAGGAAAAAGAAAGTCACCAAGATTTCAGCTCACAGCAACAGCCTGTAAGCATACACATAAACTACCTGATGTTGGTCATTTGACTACAAGACGTCTTTCTAAGAACAGGCACCAGCCCCATTAGAATCACCAACGCACAGTGTACACTGTACCGTGAAAACGTTACGAGTACTGAGAACAGTTGATGAGAATTCAGTAGCCTGAAGGAAAGTTTATTTACTTCTGTCAGTTATGACATTATTTCACAACCCAGCAAGGATCTTGTCCCTTCCACAGCGTAATATTACTATGAATAAACAGAGACATTGCTTCCAAGATTACAACCCTCAAGAGTACTAAAAGGCAAGTATCTTTGTAGTAACAGACAAGTGCGATCTTATCTATTTACAGGAAGACTGAAATACTTGCTTCAGTTCCTCTTTATGCTTTGAGGAGTCATAATGTTAATCAGTTACACACAAGAATTATATTGACTTTCTCTTACTATGCTTCAGTGTAAACTGTAGTCTTAATCCCTCATGCAGACTCCACCGCTCTTACAGAAGCTGAAAGTCTTTACTACTTTCTGACTTGGACTTTGGGAAATTACATATTTTATAGCAGAATTACAACCTACTAGTACACAAAGAGAAATATGGTGACTCTTTGAAATATGAACTTCTATACACATTCTGTAACTCAAAAGCTTAGTGGCTAAACAGAGGTCACCTAAGCCTGAGCATTTAATTACTTAAAAGCACTTGAAATAACAAACAATGAATCTTCATCTCTACCAAACAAAATGTTTTATTCAAGGTACCAGGCCTTTTTTTTTTTTTTCTCCAAGTATCTACTTTTTATTTAAAGTCTACCCCTACCTTCTTCCTTGGAAGAGGAGATGACATTTCATTTGTCACAAGCATTGTTTCATTTTAACCTGTTGGGACTATCAACACAATCTGTATTACAGACAAGCTGCTTCTTCTGAATAAGATGTTCCTTTTAATTCAAGGAACTGCACTGCTAGAAATCGGCACATGAACAGCTCCTAATAACACCCACTAATGCATGGATACATCAACTTTAGTTAATATGTCATCAGCAATTCATCAAAGGTGCAGGCAAATCCCTGGTCACCATATACTGTCTCCTGGGTTTCTCTTGCGTAATGAAGACAGTTAATGATTGTATTCAAAAGCTCTGGAATATTCTCTGGTTAGTTGTTCACAGTAACAGTACTGCCTAGAAACTTAAACCTCACGTTACAGCAGAAGCTGCCTTGGAAGGTGCTCTTACCCTAAACTAGCTTGAGTGTTCGAACTCTTGTCACTGGCATTTCTTGTGGCAAGGATAACAAGACCTGGGCTAAAAATAGAGGAGCTTAGCCTGAAACAGCAATGAAATCATGCTCTGAGTTTCTAAAAACATACAATCAATAGTATAGAATATTTCAGTTGGAGGACTGAGCCATATTTGCACCTATACAGCAGACAGGCAATAGAAAGATATATTTTAAATTACCCATGAGCAGTAGCTTTAAAAACCATGTTAATTTAAGTCTTTTGAACTAGAGGTATAAGGGGGCAGAAAAATGAAAGCAGACAGTAGCAGTTGCATAGAACTGATTTTTTGGGGTGACTGTCACCATTAATATAATATTGACTAAATCCCCATCGAAGCATTCAAGTCAGCTTCCCAGCTAGCCACCAAGAGAATTCCCAGTTCTCCTTCTAGAACCCACGCTGGCTTCTAAATGTAGATACAACTATGAAACAGACATGCATGCTTTTCAGGCAGTTCATATTTGTTTTATTACAATGTTTGTAATTGTTAGTATTTTCATATCTGGACATCTTAAAAGGAATTTTAGATTTACAACTTCAAAAGACACAGAATTATGTGAGCCTTGATGACAGCTACCCTGCTGCACTGTATACAACTTCGTTGCTCACCTTCTGCGTCCTGCTCTACGTAGCTCCAAACAAGTGAAAATCCAGGACTGATGTTCACATTGAAGCTACAGGAAAACTCAGTATATGGAAAAAGAGTAAGTGGTAGCTTACTATTTCAGGAATGAAAAACATACACAGAACTATACATTTTATCATTTTATTAGGAATAATTCCAAGTGGGTTATGAAGAAACTAATCCATTGAGTTTGATGAATTTTCCAAAATTTCTTTATGAAGATATGCTCACCAACAAACAGTAAAACTTCAGCAGAACTATTATACACTGGGCAAAAATAGTCAGGCTGATACCAAAAAGCAACATGCAACATGAAGAGGGGGAAAAAAAAAAAAAAAAAGAAAAAAGAAAAAACCCAACAATATAAAGGAAGACAATCTGCTGAATATTAAAAACCATCTCTCAACATAAGCTCTTTGCAACCAGCACAGAACTATTCTACCCAACAAATCCAATTCACACAAAGGCAAGTTGGCCTGACAGAATCCAAGGATTAATAACATGTTCCTCAGTGCAGTAGATTTGTATAGTGTTTTAGAGCATTTCCTTGGCTGGATCAAGCAGTACTAGGAATTCTTTTTGGCAAGGGAGAAAAATAAATACATATGGAATGCTACATTTTTAAATCAGCAGACTGTCTGAGGAATGAAACAGGACATCAGTAAACTAAAAGTAGCAGGGAGAAAAAAAAATTAAAACATTAATTTATCGGGACTCGAAAGAGTATTCAAAACAGATTTTAAAGATGTCACAATAACTATATTCAGGCATTTAGGCTAACAAGGGGAATAAAATCAGAAGATACACTTTTTCCAAGTTAAGGAGATATTTACCCAAGCATATTGCTACCTTTGCAACATGTAGCTCGGTAAACAATTGGCAACAAAAGTTGAAACGCTGTAATATCCTGCCCAAATATCAGTTCCAGATACTGTAATAACCAAGATGCAAACTAATTTTGTTGTAACAAGCTTAGACCACTTATATCAAACATGTCCCTGGTGAAAGAGTCGTCCAGTTTGAGTTAGCGTTTTGAGAGTTCATTTGACAGCCAGTCAAGTCCCTCATACAGACCAGTTCCTTGTGTAGCACAGGTAGCCTGGACGTACCACTGTTGATGTAGAACACAAACAAAAATTCATTAAAATACTGGCAAAACGCAAGCAAAGTTATCACAGTACATGACACTCAAATGCCCACTCAAATAGTGTTCTTTCAACACTGTTTTGTGCCCTAAGTAGAACTCATATTGAACACATGGTATTTTTAGAAGTTTTGAAAAGCAGACAAAGTAGGTGGGGTTCACACATTACCCAGAAACTCAGTGTTGGCCCACCAAATGCTATAACACCGTCTAGGGCATCAAGAAACAAATACAGAACTTGCATTTGGTTTATGTGCTGAAAACCAGCTTGGTTTTGAAAGACTGCTCTTCAGGAAATGGACATGGAATTCCCTAAATTAACAGACCTCTAAAACTTCTATGAATATGATCTTATTTTGAACAAGGACTTTAAACTATGCGCTACAGAGTTTAATAGCAGTTACATGCATCTTTCTACAGAAAGAGGTTAAAACCTCCTTTTCCTTTAAAGGAAAACTTACATTTACAGTATATAATAAAGGAAGGCGAGAGTTCAGCAAGCAGGAAGTTTAGCACTTACAGTTCTGTTACGCAGAGACTGAAGACCTAGTTTATCTGTCATTTCACTGATTGCCATGGCATTTGGCAGATCTTGTTTGTTCGCAAACAGAAGCAGCACTGCATCTCGCAGCTCATCCTCATCAAGCTAGCAGAAAAGATCGGCATGTTATTAAATTAGCTCAGTTAAGTACTTTGATTACATCAACAAGCACTAAATAATCTTAAATACTGATTTTAAGGGTTATAAGCCTTTTTGTTCTCCCTCCTGAAGTCACTAGTAAGTACTGTGTGAAATTTACCTAGCACCCAACAGAACTTCTCCTGCAAGTTAGAAAACATCCTTTCAATAGGCAGTTTAAATTTACTGCCACTTGCTGCTGGCATTCTTAATAGCAATTGGTTTTGTTTTAAAAGTCTTTCTTTACCTGCCACATTTCTATTAAGGTTTGATGAAGGAAAGAAAGGTTCTGACACACAGTAGTTTTTGAAATAAAGCTCTCCTCAAACTTACAGTTACAACTCAGCGTACTACGTCACCCAGAATTACCAGGTGAATGCAAATATGCACTGTACAAACTCCCTAAAATTTAAAAATCCTAGATCTCTTAAGGAAGCTGTCAAACATCCAAAAATATGACAAAGTATAATAATCATATCTCAGAAGGTATCGATATTTACCATTTTCTGCAGCTCTTCTGCTGCTTCTTCAATTCTCTCTCTGTCATTGCTGTCTACCACGAAAATGAGGCCCTGTAAAAAGTTTACCAGTTTTGAAAAAAACAATGTAAACATACAGTACTATTCTAAAACCCCCCAAACTCATACAGAATGTTATGATCCTCCCCTCTTTAATAAGTGATTATGACAGAGATTTCTGTTTAAGAAATGAAGATGTCTGTCTGGGAAACTCCCTAAGTTTCAACTGCAAAATAACATTAGGCCTTCTAAATCAAAACAGTTAAAACCCACAAATGTTGGTTTACAGATTAGTGTGGCATGCATTAGTTTAAAAAAAAAAATGCAGCAAGAGAATCACAAGTGCTTCACCATCTCATGTTTCATTGAAAAAAACCCCACACCCTTAAAGCAAGGCCTTAATTTGTTTAAAAACTTTTGCACCAAACAGAATTTCTAATGGCATCTCCGTTATTCAAGTGTGCTACTTACACACTATTCACTCTAAAAAACTCTATCTGAAAACTCTACATTTTATCATTCTCTAAGAAAAGAGAAGTATGTTTTAAAAATATTTAGTAACAGCACTGAATAAGGAACTGAAATTAGGTATTACTCTATTCACAACAGTACTTTGCTAGCTCCTTTTTGACACTCCAGACTTCTCCATTTTTCTGTACCTGTCATATACATCATGCTACACAGAAGTTTCTTCGAAACAATTCTATATTCAAGACAGAAAAGAAACCAAAACAACGACCCCACTCCCAAAGCTTCCTAATCCTAATAAACACCTTACTACTTGTGAACCCAAGGAAAGAAAAACATTTATGTCACCAAAGATGACAGCAGTCATATCAGTATGAAGCTGACACATTCTAATCTAACAAGATCAGCTCTGAGAAGACCTTCCATAATATTTTTAGATACTCAGTATACTAAATACACTGAAATAGGACACTAGAAGTTGTATATTTTAAGGCTGATTATTAAAGAGTATGTAGAAAGGTGTTTAAACAGTAACATTCTTAATGTATAAGCCAATGCCAGTTCAAACAGACCAAAGCATGGCTACAGCAAAGTTAAAGAGTTCCTCACAAACCATCTGCTCAAGCACATTACAGAACACCGGCAGATCCTAAAGGAGATCATCCTTGCCAGGCTACGCTCACAACTACACTTGAGCAACATCTGTACACCTCTCAGAACTTGTAGGAAGTAGTGAGAAGCCTTTCTGAAGGGAAGGGACAGCAGACAACTTCCCATATATACTCTACAGAATGTAATGAGACTTTACAAAGCAGGTCTTTCACTATTGCCTTCTCGGAACTCTTACCTGTGTGTTTTGGAAATAATGCCTCCAAAGAGGTCTAATTTTATCTTGACCACCAACATCCCAAACTGTGAAACAGATGTTTTTATATTCTACTGTTTCCACATTAAAACCTAAAAATAGAAGAGTTAAGTAATTAGAAGTAGTTAATGCTAGAGGTAAAATGTAACTGTAACCATGTTAAAGATCGATACTTCCTCAGTCATACTTCTCCCAAATATAGACAACATGGCTCATCAGAGCTGAATTGCTGGATCAAGAAGAAAATTGACTGAATGGAGGAAAATAAAATAAAAAAAATTAATCACTTAAAACCAAGTACACCACCTTTGATTCAGCAAATCTTTCAGCCACAAAATGCTAAAGGCTCATGGTGTTTGGGGGAAGTACTGTTACTTAATTGGTTCCTTTTCTCCTGAGCATCTGCTACTGTCCACTGTCAGACACAAGATTCTGGTCTAGATGCATCTGGTCTGACACAGTTATGGCAGTACCAGAAAGCCTGTATTTGTCTTGATTCTTATACTAACAGCTAAGATATTAAATCCCTACACTCTTCAGAAGCTCATCTCTACAAACACAAATTTAGACTAACAAAAAGAAGACATGATAATTGGTTATCTTACCAATAGTGGGAATTGTGGTGACAATTTCTCCTAGTTTCAGTTTATAAAGAATAGTTGTCTTACCAGCAGCATCCAAACCAACTAGAATAAACAGAAAATTTGATTTAGTTCACAATATGAACTACAACCTGCTAATTTAAAAACATGCCATTTTACATGCAGAGCATTAGTCTTTTTTCCTGAGAAATAATTTTTTAAACACTTAAGACATTATTCATATACTACTATATGTTGCTTCCCATCTTCTCTACCCAGCACTGAGGGACAGAAGCAGCATGTAGAAAACAAGCTCAATAACACACTTCCATCCACAGCCTACAGGCTGCTTCCAGTCCTCATCTTTAGTATATGTATTATGTAATTACATTTTATCACTCACTTTGAAACTTTCTTTTGTGTAAGTCAGGATGGTTTTAAATACCTAGCAACAATTTACAAGCAGCACATAGTTTCTCATTGATCACATTTGCTGCTTTGCACTCAAGTTGGGGAAGGTCTCAACCTCCAGCTAAGGCCAGTTGCACATGCACCTGAACCAAGAGGAGCTGACACCAGCGGAGGACCCTTCAGGCTCCCTCATTTCAGCCTCTCGTCCCTTTGCTAAAACATTTCTTCTGCACTGACAAAACCACAAACATTAGGAAGCTCCTTTTGCATATACCCTGAAGTCTGTAACTCTTCTTCAGAATATGACTTCTATTCACTGAGACACTAGGATGCTTTCAGTACAAGTCTCCATTCTTGATTTCTATAGAAGGCCTTCTGCATTGCAACTTTTTCTTGTGTTACTACAACAAAACTTAGCTTACATTGAAAACAGCAAGCTTAGGTGGTAAATACACAAACCTTTTAAAAAACAAAACAAAACAAAACAGCAACCCAAACAACCCAGGAAAAAAAAAATCCTCAAAACCTGGAGCCTCAAGACATTTTTTGAGAAGCATCATTAGCATTACAAGCAAACACTGTAGTTTTCTAAAACGGTGCAACTGCTTATTGTTAGCAATTTCAGAACACATAAGAGCAACTCACAATACAATCCCTCCCGTGAGAATCCAATGCCTATCACATAAGCACCTAAATAAACAGTAAGTACTAAACACTTAACCACAGCAACAGTTGGAATAAAATATGTTTGTGAAACTTAGAAGTCGATAAAATAAACCACAATAATACAACAAAACCAAAATAAACAAAAATACACACACACCCCCATTAAAGAATTAATTAATACTTGCACAAGAAACCAAATGTTATCTTTGTTTAATAATATCCTTAAGTGTTCCATGCTAATTTCCTGGTGACTGTGATATATTAAGCTTTAAGTGACTTGATGACTTGACTATTAATAACTGTTTCCTTACCATTGCAATAAAATGGAATTCAAAATTACCTACTTACTCAAAATGAAACCAAACTCTTAAAGCCTCTTCCTTTTCAAGACACAAACTGCTGTTACAGCAAACTAATTAAAAAAAACCCTCCAAATTCTCTATAATTGTCCTATATTCTACTACTGTGAACAGGATTATACATGCCAAAGCAGTTTCTTTGGTATTATCATTGTGTATTGAAAAAAAACCCTCCACTATTCTAATTGTTAATGTAATGAACGAGAAGAGAGGGAAAACCAAAAATGTCTACCATCTAATCAAGAGCTCCTCAAAGGGTTATAAACTCCCACAATGCTCAAATTAAAGTTTAACAGTTTTAAGTTTGCTATTGGTCTCTTTTAGAACCACACACAAGCACAAACACAAAAACAGATACGGTGCAGCAAAATTTTCACAGGAGCTTTCAAGTCATGAAACTTTAAATGTTAGTGGTTTCCCTACACCAGTAAGTGTCAGGTAGCCTTAGAAAACCCCTTAAGTGAACTGTGAAACCCTTAAATACTCCATCTATGCTCAAACCCAGTGTTTTTAATAAGACAATGCCTGAAGCCCAACATTAATGGTCACACAGCTCAGCTTCAAGTGAGCATTTGTGGGATGCCTACATCTTTACAAGAAAACATAATGCATGTGCATGATATGTATGTGATGGTTTTCCCTTAAATTAAGATCATTTAGTGAACCACCAATTAAAGCTACACATACTCACAAACTCTTCTCACATCCACCCCACCCCTCAGTCATCAGTAGAACAAACACTGAAAAGATTGGGTAAATTTAGCAATGACAGGGGTTATACTAAAGATACAGACACAGAAAAAAGCTAATCCCATTTCAAAGAATATACACAGGGAATCATGAATCCTTTGAAGATATGACTCAAAGTCAAGAAATTAGAAACTAGTCAAGAATTCTAAACTATCTGCCTAATTGGAGAAATTATTTTCCCAGTTATCCACTCTACTCTTGTACCAGGACCCACCAACACCTCAATGACATTGGCAGAAAGCTACATTAGCTATGCAAATGCAAAGCCCAGAGAATTTGCTTAAATCCACTCTTATCCACAATTCTAATTAAGCTGTTGGACTTTGCACTGAGGCAGGCTGTTACAGATATGTGTTCTCTTCCTCTGATTCCACACTTGAGACAGAAGCTTTTAACCAAGGGAAGACAGCTACTGCAAGTCACCATGACCTTATCTGGAAAAACTGCCTCATCTAGTAAAAATGCAAATGTTATGAAGTCTAAACAAGCAATAGTAATGAAAAGCATAGTCTCCATTTTTACTTCTTACTCCCGTTTGCCATTTACCACTCTTTTTAAAGCAAGAAATTTCAGAACACCAAATCACAGTTAATTTTCTCAGCTGCTAGGAAGTGCAAGTATAACTCTTAGTTGTCCAAGAATAAACACACTTACATTTACACAGGAACACTAAATGTAAATCTATGAACCACTCCCATGTCATAAAGTTTAAGTTGATGTAGCTATTAAGATCAAAACTTAAGTCTTAAATACCCAAATAATACACATTTCCGATTGTACATTTTTACTCTTATTCCACTACCTGCCTGACCATTGACAAGGCCAAGGTATAAGAACCTTAATGTAGGGTATGATGGTCAGCAGTGGTACCATAAAGCACCGAGATTACGATAAAGTACAAGTAGGAAGCACAGACTTGCAACCATTTACCTTTAAACTAAGTGAAACATCCTCTTCCTCTAGCTCGAGGAAAAATACCTACAGGGCTTTCAGCTGCTGTTTAAACCACTGTGGTTTTAAGTCCCTCACTCCTCTGAAGACTATTTTATTCACAGCCTGTCAGTCAATTGTGTTCCTACATCTCAAGCTTGTAGTTCATTCGTCCCTGGCAACACCACCCCTGTGACCACACTTAAGAGTCCTCATTTACCAACTCTCCACTTACAGCACTGGTGGCTAAATATCAAACTTCCTCAGTTATCACAGCACAGAACTTCACATAAACTATAGATGCAGACAAATTGAGAACTGACTTCTTAAAAAGAACCCCCCATTAAGACCAATAGATTTTGGTTGTCAGATGGGGATTTCCAAAGTTTACTATAGAATACAGAGTGCTGCTGATTTACAATAAAAAAAAAATAAAAATTGATGTTTCCCACAATCAGAGGAAGAAAAAAAAAAGTTTCTACCATTTTTAACTGATACATGACATCCACGTTACAATCAAAATCCATCTTAAAAACATAAAATTAACAATCCCAATTCACTACAGATTTGTATTCCTTCACTTTTATTTAACCTTTATGCCAATTCTCTCAAAACTTGTCTTATTTATCCTTTACATACTATTCCTCTTTCAGGTTTCATTTCAAATAGACAAGTCTTTGGGGGACATAAGGGGTAATTCTCAATACAGCTTCTTGAGAAAATAAACACACAATAAAAAACCCCAAAACAACAGCATCAAACCAACAGTGATTAAAAAAACAAAACCAAACAAACCAGTGAAGTGGCTTTGTGCTGTACAGTGACAATTCCCAAAGAATCTGACTATTTTTTCCCCCAATGTATTTAATAATTACCTCTGTATTTGAAGCTCCTGAGTAGATATCTCAGTTAACACTTGCACAACTACACCAAGACACAGAACACTAAATTATGATTCTGAAAGGTGCACAATGAATCCGTAACTTTTTTAAGCACAAGAAACTATGACTGAAAAGTTTTACATACAAGCACATGTAGGGCTAGGACTCAAGTTTTTCCACTGTAATGTCCCTATTGCCAGTTTAAGTCAGTCAATCCTATCCTACAGTTACTTGCTTTCCCTCATGTTACTTCCACCTATAAAGATGCAGAAATTATTTTACATGCATTTTGTCAGAATGTTAGCTTAATATTTCTCAAAAATACTTAATTACAAAAGTGCATTTTTAAAAAACCAAAATTTCAGTAACAATATACCACTAAGCGTCCACCTTTTATCATAAATGTAGCTTGAGAATATAAAAGTGTGTCACATTTGCTGTTGGCAGTGGTAGCTGATGAGAAAGTCAAATTCT
Source organism: Actenoides lindsayi (assembly GCA_025331215.1). Taxonomy (NCBI): domain Eukaryota; kingdom Metazoa; phylum Chordata; class Aves; order Coraciiformes; family Alcedinidae; genus Actenoides; species Actenoides lindsayi. Next base: position 46,185 of record WTSP01026069.1, read on the forward strand.
TCAGAACTCATTAACACTAGCTTTGAGATCTAAACTAGTTCTACTTTATATTGAATTCCACAGAAAGAGAAGAAAGCTGTGAAAGTGAAGTTTAAAGTTCCCAATCTGTTTGTTATCAACTCACCCATATATTTTCTTTACATAAACACCCTACCCCATAAAGTTACTTCATTGGTACACTACATGCAAAAGCTTCAATGCCTAGCCTTGTACAGTTCATTTTCAAACCAAAAACTGAAAATTATCACCTTGAGAAGTTTAATCCAGTCCCAGTGTTCATTCTGACATCTCTCTTCAAAGTGCTGATATACAATGTAGAAAACCATGAAGAGTTTGTTTGCCATGTTACACATATAAACAAATAATGTCACATCATATTCTGCTTCTAAACATCCAGTTCAGAATCATAGAATTGTCAGGGTTGCAAGGGACCTTAAAGATCATCTAGGTCCAACCCCCCTGCCATGGACAGGGACACCTCCCACTAGAGCAGGTTGCTCAGAGCCCCATCCAGCTTGGCCTTAAAAACCTTCAGGGATGGGGCTTCCACCACCTCTCTGGGCAACCTGTTCCAGTGTCTCACCACCCTCATGGTGAAGAAATTCTTCC
>WTSP01026074.1:0-12844 GCA_025331215.1 Actenoides lindsayi
GGGAGGGGGGAGACGCGAGGGAGTGGGAGGGGGGCAGGGATTGATTCCTGCGTGGCTGGGAAGGAGGGTAGGGGTATCCCTGCTTCCTTCTGGGGGGTTGCAGGCTCTTGCTCCGCATCAGCATGCTTTACTAATTTTTTTGTTTTATCAGCTCCGTTTAGGGATATAAATGGCACAAGCAAGGGTATCAATTACCAGCTAACTGCGGCGATAGTCCGTGTTTTATGGGATTTAATGATTTCTCTTGTTTTGAAAAAGCTCCTGTGACGCTAACAATAAAGAACTCCATAAATCATCTGAACGAATTGTGTTCCAGTAAAGGCAATTTTTAGTCTTTTGCTGCATATCTCCTCGTCCCGATAATGAATTGCACTAAGAGTTGTGAACATGTTTGTGGTAACGAAGGTGCCATGACTAAAAAGTGGCTTCGTTGAGATGGGTGTCCTGTTGCCTCAACTCCTATGGTGTGCCTTAGCTGTGGTTGACCGCTGGCCTCTTGAAATACAGGGAGAGATCAGATGATTGTGAAGTGAGGGTAATCTGCGAACATACCTGTTTGGTGAAGTGACAAGTTCCTCAGCACCGAAAAGAGTGAAACCCCATCTAACAGGCTGCTTCAGTGACTTAGGCTGAAAGCAGGAGGTAATCATCACTTAGGCCTTCTGATTACATATTCTGATTAGAAGACAAGCAAACTTTTTTTTTTTTGGTGTGTAATCTTGATGATTCTATCATTAGCTTTTTTTAATCCTCTTAAAAACACGCAGGAGCTGTGGAGTTCAGTCCTTCAGCTGAATGTAGCAGTGTTCCTGCAGTGCTGTGAGGAAAGCTTGGCTTTTATGTTGTCCTTTCGTGTTGCTTTATTTCCACTTTCTTCTGTATTCACGATTGTATTTTTTGATCCATTATTTACAGTCAGGATGTATTGAAAAGGCTGGAATAAAATATTGCTGTTCTTATGGAGGGAAATGTGCTGTGAGGAAAGGAATCAAGTTCGTTCTGAGAGAATTGTTAAATCCTGGTGTTTCCATTTACACGAGTTTTCTTCCCTTTAACAATCTCCAGCATAATCTGCAACTGGTGATGTAACATTCATCTGTACGTACAGATATCATCTGCGTAGCTCACTGTGTTCTGTTGGAGCTCCATTTAATGCTGCCGACAAATCATTCACTGTGCAAACCCATTAATCAGCAATTGAACAGGTGCGGGTTCAATTCGCCATATGATTAATTGGGCCAGTAGTTGCCAAGCATAATACAATTATATAGATATGCTGAGTCCCTCAAAAATTGTTCCCATGGTTGGTGGGGTTGTTTGGTTTTTTTTGGAAGATACCATGCAAAATCTGGTCAGATTGAACTCCCTGTGACCACTGAGCAGGCATCTGAGTAAGGTTAGTGGAACCCAAGTCTAAAAAGTTGTTTCATGAAACGTATGTAGATTTTAGTGCTTTCTCGAAGTCCTTCTGAATAGAGGGTTTTATTGGCATTAAATATCTCAGAGATGCCAAATTCAATCCTACAGTTCTCATTCAAGCAAAAATTTCAATAGACTTCAAGAATCTCTATATAAAGATTTTTTTCAATGAGTATTTCTGACTGGGCACTCAGACAATTCAGATTATAACTTTGCCAATATTATTTATTTGAAGATAATTTGTCAGTGTTAGGAGGTTTATTGTTTATTTCCCTAAACTGGAAGGGTTCAAAGAGTCCTTCCTGTTGTGTCATCAGTACAGCCGCTGTCATTCCCTCTTTGCTAAGGACCAGTTACTCAGTGAGGACAGACTTGGATTTGAGCTTTTAAAATGCCTTTCCTCTGAACCTTGAGAACATTTAGAAAAATGAATTGGTGACTCACTAGATGGGTTGTCTAGATCCCTTTTTGCCATTCATTATCTTTTGTATCATGCGTGCATTTGACTGTAGGTCTTGAATTGACAGGTCACTGCTTGAATAAATTCTGTGTTCATTTGTTTATTTTCCTATTTGGACATGGTTGTCCCCATCAGGCATAATAATGATAATTCCTTAAGCGATTGCGAGTTGCAAGCGAATGCCTGAGTTCATGGGTCAGCACAGTGATTCATGACTGGATAGAGATTATTCCTGATCAAGGTGTATAGCAAATTAAATTTCCAACCACAATTTCTGGTAGAGCTACAGTGCATTTCCTATTTAGTCCTTGTTGTTAAATTAGCTTTGGGAGGTTTTTTCCAGATGGTGAACAGTGTTACAGGAGTCTTGGATTTTAATCCCCAGGATGGGAGTCTATAGTTTTGCAGTAGAAATCCGGAAATATAGTCTTCCAGACACCAAAGAAATTAATTTTTTTGTACCCAAGTGTAACCCATACAGTTACTAAGACTACTTGTACTTTAAATCTCATAGTGGCTTTTCAGTAGTGGGCACCTATCAATATCCTAATTTTTACTGATGGGAAAAGTACCCGAAGCGGGCAACTAATCAGAGTTTGTGCAGTGATTGGGTTGCAAGTGTGGAGACTGGACTGTGGCTTTTGTAGCTCAGTTCCAGGCTGTAGCCACTAGATGGATGTGAAACTTCTGCAAGAGTTGCAGATGTTTCTGAGGAGGAAAAGTGAATATTTAAAGAAACAAGATGTACGATACCTAGCAGAAATAATCTTAACTGCAGGCAACAGACCTGTGGATGACAACCTGTATCTGTGTTTGATAGCGGTTCATACAAGTTCCATAAATGGTGCAGGGTGGGAGATGTGCTGCTTATTTCATGTCTGGGAAGATGCTGGGACCACCTTGGCAAGGAGCCTTCCATGTGATAAGCCCCCCACTGTATGGAGCAGCAGGGCACTCTCAGGCACCTGCCCGCTGTCAGATGTCTTCAAGCCAAGTATCTTGCTGGCTGTGAGAGCCATGTTGCGATGAACGCTCCTCCATCTGCAAGAGCAGGAGCTTTAGAGCACCCAAGTGCAGTATGTGGCCAAGTTCTGTTATTTTGCAGTCTTACAATCTCGTCACGGTCAGCAGGATGAGCTCAATACAGTCTGCTGAAGTTGTGAACATTTAAAATGGTATTCATATTTGTCTAGGAATATTAGAACTAATGAAAGCTCCTTTCCAAAAGGTTTCTGCCTTGTAGAGTGAAACTCTTCCCTGGTTGAAATACCAATGAGAGCTCTTTCTCATGGCCAGTAACATATTGCAGTTTTACTTTTCTTTCCCTTTTTTTTTTTTTTTTTTTTGATGGTTAGAGATGCCGAGAAAAGTATTCACAGTCTTGCAGAGTTCCTCCTACCCGTTTTGTCACTTACCTTCAACAATTTGCATGTTCCTCAATTTGGACTGAAATCACCAACCAATGAAAAAAAAGGTAGAAGTTCACACAAAACACAGTTGTGTAGATCTTGCTGCTTTAGAGGACCAGACTAAAACTGCAGCTTTGTATAGGTCATGTATTTCCTGATATAAAAAGTTGGTAAACTGGATGTCACACTCATTTCATAGTTTTTCAGTGCACAAAGTAAGGGCTTGCTACTGCTGACAGTAGTAAGGGAGATTTCTCCTTGACTCCATGAACACATGGTGGTCCAAACCTTAAGTCCGAACACTTATCTGTGAGGGTTCATGTGGGGAAGAGGAGTAATTGCCAGAAATATGCTGTGTATCCAAATGGTTAAGACCATGGTTTTGCCATAAATAGCATTAAGATTTCACAAGAGACCAGTTTTAGATGTGGAAATGACCATGTTGTTGTGATACCAGATGTTAGGTTGATTTCTGCAACTTTCTAGGAAGCAGAGATTTGTGCAGGAGTCTTGTGAGCTGGAGAATTTTTTGCAAAGCCAGAAAAAAAAAAAAAATACTTGAAGCCTTTTTTGTTTTGTTTTTAATTATGCATTGACATTATGCATAAGGTATATTTCCAAAATGAAATTTTGTAGTGGTTTTATCAATGTGAAGACTGTGGAACAAATCCCACAGTCCTTTTTACCCAAGCAGAGGACGTGGAGAACAGCATTTCTTTTAATTGGACAGTGACAGAGTCAACTTTTGTGCCTTTAATGAATTAATGACAGATGCGTAGTTACAACACTACTTTTCCCTTGCTATTTCATTTGCTTGTTTTTTAAAAAAATCCAAATGCAAAACTGTAGGTTGACTTTTAGCCCGTGTTTGGTACGTTTTAGCCTGTGTAGAGACACATACTGTTTGGCAAAGGAAAGTTTAAGCAAAGGTTGAACGACATTGAGCCGTAACATCTTTTTAAAGAGATTTTCTGTTGTTTTGGAACACTTTCTGCAGCTCACGTTTAATAACAGAGCAGTTTTTAGAAAAGTTTTTAGCAAAACCTGCTGATTTCATTGCCCTTCATTCCCATCGACCGTTTTGTACGCTTGTAGCTCTGGTGTTTTTGCAGATTGTTGTTGAGGTCAAAGTTGACTCTTAACTTTCTGTATTTTACTAAGTTTGCTGAAGTATAATTAGCAGCAAGGTCACTACCGATACGTAAGTTTTGTAGCATTTGGAAGCTTAATGATGGAGAAGACTTTAAAAGTGTGCCACAGCTTTCCTTTTGGACTTTGCATTGCCTTTGTTCTTGTCCTGGTTGTTATAAAAGAAAGATAAAGTAAGTTGATTTTTGATTTTTTTCTTTGTAATTCCCCCCCACACACACACCTAGTTTGTAAGAAGTGTGCAGCGGCTCATTGCCATTGTCTGGGGTACAAGGAGAGAGGAGAACCAATACGAAGGTTTGGTCTTTGCTTTCCCATAGTCACTCTTCCCCAGGTACTGGGGCGGTGATGCAGAAGTTTCGCTGTTCCAGATTTTTCCAGCTTACCCGTGTCTAAGGTCTTAGCTGCCGCATGTCCACAAAAAACCCCACTGGAGGTACCTTAAATCTCATGCCTTTGCTTGGCACTTACATTAAAATATAATCTGGTACTCAATCTATTTTGTTTTCCCATCCATAAATTGAACTACTACCCTGAGATGCTGTGAGGATTAATGAATGCTTGGAAAGCTGAATGCAGATGGAAAAAATACAGTGCTGCCTCTTCAGATCATTATGTATAACACTGCATAGCTCAAAAGTTACGAGAATTGTATAAAGACTCTGGCAGATGAAGCAAGAAAATATTAAACATCCTATTAAAGGGGGAGCTATAGGTCTTTCTTCCTCCACTGTTCCTTCTTAGTTCAGAAACCAGAAGTGCAATGAGTGATCCCTTTCTTGTGAGCCTTCTCTTTGTAATGACCTTTGAAAATCAGGAGAGTTTGACGCAGGGAAATCTTGTTGGACACTGATGGAAGCAGTTCAGCTTTTGTGAAACAGCAGTATTTCATTCTTTTCAAGTGTATTTCTTCCAGAACAATGGAGCATCACTATGTATATGAGCCTGGCCATTCATAAAATGATTAAATTTTTTCTTGAAAGTAAAATGCTTGTTACAAACTTGGATGGTGTTTGTGAAAGAAATCAGCATTTGTGATGAGAAGTTAGAATCCAGTTAGACTTCTGATACTTTTTAACATTGTACTTTTAAGATTTCATTTTCTCCTTCAATATAAACATATTTCCCTGAGAATTATAACTTCCTAGGTAGAAATTAATAGGCAACACTTTTGAACATTTTAGAAATAGTTTTGAATAATCAGAAATATGCAATGAAAATTATTACAGACCTTTAACTATGATCGAGCTGTGATGAAGACATCCTTGATGCAATGAGCCACCTCTTCCACATATTTCATATGGGGTCAGATAACTTGTCAGAAACTCAGAGTAAGTGTAACTATGGTACTACAGTGGTTTCATTTCAGAAAGCAGAGTGAAGCTTCTAGTCAAGCTGAAAAATATGTAAACACTAAGATACGTAATCTTAACCAAAAAGTTGTGCTTGGTGTTAGTGAAGCAAGCTCCTTGATATTTGGCTGATAATATACTTAAGCTGCCGTTTTGCAATCCCCTTTTAATTCAGAAAACATTTGATGTTTCAAAAACGCAAGCTGATTCTTAATCAAAGCAGTGGGAAATGTGTCAATGGTAGCAATGACTCCTGTCTTTGCTTATCTCTGAATAAGATACCGTGTGATGATACTATATTGAGTAGTGTGGTGCTTTCAGTGCTATCTCTCTAAAGACAATTTCACTGATTAACTAGGCTATAGGTGTAAAAAGAAATTATTTACAGATTCCCAAGCCCAGTCTTGTATATTGCTGAGTTTCTCCGGTTGGGTCCAGAACTGAAATGCAAAGAGCAAGCTCTGTAAAACCTGGAGAGCCGCGTTGGTGTCAGCACCAGAGGGAGCCGCTTGCCCAACTCTTGGCGGTGTAACAGCTCAAAGGCTGGAAAGAATCAACAAAATGCTACAAAATGGCAGGAAAAAAAAAAAAAAGAAATAAAATATGGTAACCTCTTGAATGCTGTCCATGCATGAAAAGTATTCTTTGAAAGATAAGGACCAATCTGACATTTTTCTTACATTGAAAACTCTTAATTTATTATATTCAAGTTCTAGTCTAGCCATTTTTTCTAGATTGTTCTCATGAAAATACTTTGCTGATTGTATTATAGAAGATGTTTTACCTAAAGATCCTCTGGTTTTTATAATGGTGTAAATACCTTTTACATGTACATCTTGGACCCTTACGTTTGTATTCTTAGTTGGTACAGTGTTGTACCTGGTAGGAATACAGATAAAGCTAAGTATTTTCCTCAACTACCACCCCTTCCTTCCTTTTTTCTCCTAGTAATCCCATATTTTATACAGCATTAATGTATATTGTCTTAGATTACTGAGAACTGACATGCGTGTGATAATGATTCTGGACTTCATCTGTGAAGTATTTGTGTTCCAGTGAAGTTCATAGGTTGCAAAGTGAAATCAGGGCTGAGCTGTGCAGGATGCTGTATTTACCCGTAGTAGAAGAATAACCCACGCACATACACACACCCCCTCAAACCACCTCCCAGGTGCTTGTGTAAAGCATTTGTAATCTAAGTGCTGGGCTAGACAAAAGAAGAGTCAGGAAATGTTGCCCTTCAAACAAAAGATGACTTAAGTATTTCTTTAACTGCTTCTGCAAGTTGTCCAGGGTCACAGAAGTAGCCTCTGGCAGAGTGAGGAATTGAACTTGAGCCTCTGAAGTCTTAGTCCAGCACTTTGTTCATAAAATAGTCCTCCTTCTCTTAGCCTTACACCAAAAAAAGTGATCTCTGTACAGTGAAGATAATACTTTTGAAACTAGATTTGTGTGTTCTACTACTGCTGTAGTAAAAGTCACTTATTTACAGGCATGCACGTACAGACACACACAAATCCTTTCCTTAGACAGGGGCTTTGCTGATAAGGCAGTATAATAGTACTAAAATCAATTCACGTGGAGCTTCAAAGTTATTAAGCTGTAGCAATTTAAGGGTATTCAATCTATCTGCTTAAGATATTTCTGAGGCAGGTACCTACCCACAGAGGTGTATGTAGAGAGTATGTGTACATACATGCATACATTTCTAGGATGTATATGTGTACGCACATATATATGCAATTATTTATTTCTAAATAAAAACTAGAAACTGAGTCTAGCTGAGGCTTTGTGAGAAGTGGAGCTGCTGAGAAATTTCAGTGCTCATAGAGTGGTCTGGCTTTCTTTTATGTGATAAAAAGAGATCAGAAAAGCCCAGTTTATTTGCTGCTTCCCAATTTCACTTTTGGACTAAATCTACTAATAAAAATCTTCTACGGTTCAATATTTTACAAGCTATGCTGCCAAACTTTTACAAGTTATATGGCAAACTAAGTTAGCTTTCACGTTCCTTCCTTGAGAAGATACAGAACAAAAGCTTGTTTCAGTAATGCATTTTCCCTTTATTACATCCTGAAATTTCTCCCTTATTAAATGATTTGCAAATGTGTAGCTGATAATTCAATTAGATTGACTTACAGATGAGGAATAGGGTGATATAATGGTCTTAGACTGAAATGCTCTAGCTCAGTGCTAGGTATCTTTCCATGCTTCCTGGCTGAAACGTGGGTAGAGGGTCAGGGGATGTAGGTGAAAAGAAGTATTTGGGTCTCGGTGACATCTAGATTTTTAACTTGGGTAATAAAATCCTTAAGTGAACTCGCATAGAAAAACTTGGCCAGAGGAACAAAATGACTTTAGGCACCAGTTAAATTACTCCACTGGTTCCCTTTCTTTCCAAGATCTCTTAGAAAGTTGTTCATGTGTCAGTACAACTTTCCTTGCTCCTGGATAATGTGGCAGCCTTAAGATCAGTAATGGAGGAACTGCAGATTTCATTACTTTTCCAATTGATTTTCAAGAACTAAAGTTTTCCCACTTTGAAACAAAAGGAAGGTGTAGTCTCTGACAATCTGTAAAAAAAAAAAGTAAATAAAAAAATAGTAATCCATAATGTGAAAGCTGTAAATTTTGCCATTAGGTCTTTCAAACATATATTTTCACTCTCTTTGCAAGTTCAAATCCAAAAAGGTTGTCAGAAGTGGACCAAAAAACCCGCAGGAGTTGCGAGACACTCTTTAGTGTGTTTTTAATGTGATTGATTTCATGCTTCTGATCTTTGATTCAGTTTTTACTTTCTTTCTGTTTCAAAGACCCAAACACAAATAAGCAATTCATTATGATTTAGCTGGTTGCCTGAAGGACATCTGGATTGGAAGTTCCTATAAAAAGTCTTCAATTTTGTGTCAGGTCAAGTGCAGTGTTCTTAAAGCACCATTTGAAACTGTCATACACGTGGCATTTTCTCAAAGGCTTTTGCAAATATGTTTTCTAAGTGAGGCTATTTATCCAAGAACCTTCTCTCAGCCAAGCGTTCAGAAAACAGTAGCTGTTGTTTGCATCTTGAAGGAAATTATTTATTACTAAGACAGGATGAGTCAGCACTAACTCACTTCCCTGTGCAGGGTGATATGTTAAAACCTGAGGGATTATGAAAAAATCAAGGTGGAATAACTGGGCGGGAGAATAGTGCTTGAAATCCAATCTATGTAATTGTAAATTGGTGCACATTGGTGGAAATACTTTATTCTGTGACAAGAGTCTGGACTGTGGCTTGTCTGGGGGAAAATCTCTGAAGACATTATGATTTGTTCCTTGCTGGTTCACCCTGATTTAAACAGGGCTGGCACTCATCCTTCGGTGCTACAACCAAAACTAGACGGGGTGATTTGGATCAGCTGAAGTTTAGCCCAAAGCAGTCCATTGAAATCCGTGGAAAATTTCCCGTTGCTATTGGCAGTCTTTGGGATCCCTTTGCAGTAGCTCTGGCAATGTTATCTTTGCCATTAAATAATGACGTGCTAATGAAAAATTTTACATCCCTGTCTGTAGTGTTTCTGGGAAGAAAATTTTTCAGTGCTTCCCTTTCGAGAGACCTCAAGGATAATGATATCGTTAGTTATTCATCTAGATCTCTACTGACCCTTCTTACCAACAATGCAGGCATGAAGCTCACACATGCTGTTGTCAAAGGGCAAAGTGCCCACAGAACGGTTGGGCTTTGTACTTGGGTCCTGCGTTACGAGTGACTACAGGTGACCATGTGATAGCTAAAGCATTTAGATTAAGCAAAAGAAACATTCTGGAATTTGCCACATACAGAGGTCATCAAATCAAACTTTCAGGCTAGATTTTTTTTTTAAAAGGCTGGATGATTTTATAGCTGTTAGTAATATTTGTAGCCCCAGTATGCAAACCAGGATAAGAATAATCAAATCTCATGCTTCAGGGCATAAGCTAATCACCTGCTGGGTTTGGCATAATTGGTTTAGGGCATTATACTAGGAAAGGAGGTTCATTTTCTCTGAAACTTTGAGTCTTAGCCACCCTCAGCGAGTGCATTTAAAAGGCCAGAGTTTCCTGATCCCTTTTGACAGCTCTTTTGTCCGTACAATGATGTGTAACTAGGGCCAGTGAACGTTAATGTTAGAACCTTACTTTTTGGTTTCCCGATTTAAAGCTGTTAGTATGAGTTACTGCATTTTATGTGTTGGAGACTACACGTACGTATTTAAGGGTTCCTTGCTGGCTTTGCTGGTTTTTCAGAACTGGAAAAGATGCCAAATGATGTAAGAAACAGACTTTGTGATAAATTGCAGAATAGTGTGGGAGCACAGAGACACACACACACGCATGTTAATTCATGTGTTAAATTACAAAATAATCAATTTATCTATCTGTCCTGGTATCTGGACATGGATAATTGATGTGCTACTTATAAATAACTAGGAAATGTTTACAGTGTTTTGCAGGCCCCAAATTAGAGAAGTAATAAGTTATAATAGCTTTTTGATTAACTCCTTGGCAGTAGAAGTTGGATTTACCTGATATGGTGCCTGTTTCTGGCAGTGGATTCACCAGAAACCACCTGCACAGAAGGATTAATTCTGTAATTGAATCCCTGCTCATTTTAGTGAGTGTGTTTTGTTTTCTTAAGCCCAGTTTGCCATGGATTCTGGCATGTGGGTATGGAGCAGAGAAGCGTAAACATTTTGCCTTCCAATCCCCTCACTGAAAGCTGACCATGTCTGCAGCCTGTGTACTTCAGTGAGCAAAGAGTAGGGTCTTGTTGAAGAAAAACAGCAAGGAGAGCTCCATATCCTTTAGCAAAATCAAATATCAAGTAACAGGCAATGAGATCCCTAACCAGACTTCTTTAGGATGCTCAAAAAACCCCAAACTGATAAGATTCAATTTCATTGATTTTACAGCAATTTCTGTTGAACTCTATTTGGTTTTTACTATTAAATTAGATCTGGGGTTTCCCAGACCATGCAGTATGTTCTTTGAAGGCGGTGTGCCCTGCAGCTCCACCAGTACATTAGATGACAGAGTTGTATGGGGTTGCTTTATGCTGTAACAGTTTGATAGGTGGCAGCCAATACTTCACTTTAGCTGGACTTTCTCTTCTAGGAATTTATCAGGAGCACTGTCTATGTTTTTGCAATACAAATGAGTTTCAACTGAAAATCGGGGGCTGTAATTTTCTACTGGCTTTCAGGATTAAGGTTGTAAGTGACTAGAATTTAATGCATTCGTTTTGTGTACCCTAGAGATCAGGAGATATATATATATATTTATTTTTTTGTAAGTTGAGGAACAGAAAACTAAAATATTGTGTTGTGATTTTCCTCTGTTCTTGCAGGGGAGTAGGGGCTGGGGCTAATGGAATATCTGGAACCTCCTTAGTGCCTTAGCTCAGCTCAAACTGCAGTAAATCTATATCTGTCACTGGCTGGAGGTTTGAACTCAAACAAGCACAAGAGTATTGTTAAATCTTCTGTTGCAGTTTTTCTTTCTTCTATGTACAAGTCAAGATGTTGGCTCATGCAGGAACAAGAAAAGAAATGCTTTTCTCTTAAGACAACAACAACACAAGCAAGTTCATTATCCATGTGGATATGCAGGCCTGCAGGACAACCTTATAACACCTCTGAAATATATGCAGTAGGATTTTTTCTCCAGATGAATACATTTAATAAAACATTTTCATAATTTCCACACAGTGGTAATCATTTTATTGCTTTTTTTATCTATACCTATTACTGTCCATAGAGTAGCTGCTCAGTTCTGATAACCTAGTAGAAATGCATTCCAAGTGTAACTCCAGATTTGCAGAATTTAATAAAATTCTCTGAATTTCCACTTCAAAGTACACTGGCACAGTTTACTATGGCTGCTAATAAGACATTTTTAGGTTTAGTATTTTGATCTGGAAACACAGTTATTTCATTTCCTGGTGATTTATGTGTTTCCCTTCTAAGGGAATTTAAGGTTTTCAAAGTTATCAGTCCATAATTAAGATTTTACAATTAGCTGGCCATCACCATAGTAGCAAAGTATTGATCTACAGGATTACAGAGAGCAGCACTGTATAAAAAATATAAATAAATAATAATTTAAAAAAAAATCAGCCTTGCAGAGCCAGACCCAACTGCACAGGCAAGATTTTGGTCAACATTTCAATATCAGAAGCTGTTAACAGATCACATATAAATAACTCTTGAAAGGGAAACCAACGCAGCACAGGAATGTGTTCCTCTGTAGGCACGCTTGTGCTGGTTCTTATCAAAATTTTGTCTTTATTCAATCAAACAATCCTTTAAAAAGGGCCTTTTAGTTTCAAAACTGAGGCTTCATTTTTACCCTCTCGAGGTGCAGTAGTCACAAAAGAAGGGATCTGAAATGTGTAGAAGTGATAAACACTTAGGATTCCCACTGGTCACTGCTGATATATTCAGTTGTACCCAGGACCCTGTTGTGTGTTGAAATGAATTCATTGTGTCCATCTTCAGAAGTCAAATACTTTAAAAGTAGAGTCTAAATTATAAACATGTGCTTCTATTTGAGTCTACAGCAGGCTGTTAATGATTGTAATGCTAGAGTTTCTTTCCAATAAACCTCAGAATAAAGTGCTTTCTTGAGCTGGCTCTTCTTAGAATATCTTTTTTGAAAGGCTTTTGGTCTCTGCTCAGGAGCTCTCTGTTGCCTTAGAGATACTCTTGTATATTGTATACATGAAATAAACCCAACAAACCTGCCTAGGGATTCTGCCAGTCAGTAAAATAACACTTCGGTCCCTCCACAAATGGTTCCAGCTCCTGATGGTTTGCCAGGCTGTTTTTGCCAGGCTACGTTGTAGATAAATAGAGGTTGGAGAAATTAAAGACTCAGGTATTTATTGTGATCCAAAGGTAAGTGGTGATTGCTGGTCTACAGATTTTCTGCGGGCGCCCCCCCCGGCCCCCCCCCCCCGCCCCCCCCCCCCCCCCCGGTCCCGACGCGGGTTTTTTTGTGACTTTCTTCTTCTTGCGTGTGCTTGTTTGTTTTCTTGT
>WTSP01026074.1:12944-28980 GCA_025331215.1 Actenoides lindsayi
CCCAAAGGGAGAGTGTGGGTCCGGGGTTTCAGATTTTTTGGCGGGGCCCCCCCCCCCCCCCCCCCAGTTACATTTTCTTTGGGTGGTAGAAGTTATTTTGTACTTGCCTATATTTTGGTACCTCAAATACAATTTTTTCATAGTTCATGCAGCCATTTAAATACCCACAGAATTCAGGGAGAAATCTATATATGATACTGCCATGATAAGGGAAATAATTTGTCATTTTTCTTAATTTTGTTTGCTTCCACTAGAGCTGCTTTTAAGGAAAAACACACCTTTCTAATTTGTGACTCAAACCCCTACTACATTCTCTGTCTGTGCAGCTTCACCGACTCTAGTGCCGCAGCACAAATACAAGGAAGAGCAACACTCAGCTACCATACTTATTTTAGCAGTACTCCAGTAGTTTTCAGACTATTAGACATGATTGTGTATCTTTATTCTCATGATTGGAGGTTTGAAGCTCACATTAATATCTGCCTTTCACCCTTAAAATCTGAAAGTGCTCTACAGCAGAACACAGATATTCTTACGTTCATGTTTTTTCAGATGTGGAAACTAAGATCCAGGGAACAAGAGCAACCACTGGAAGTCCCAGAGAGGATAATATCTAGTGTTCCAAAGAACGTAGCTATCTACAGGGATGCATTAAATGTGGCATTGGCTCCTCAACCCACACTCAGATCTGTGCGAGTCAGCTTCAGTCCAAACATTGCCTTTTCAATGCACAGGGTTCTTCCAGAAAGTATGAGAGGCTAAAATTTATTAGAAAGACATAGAAATATTCTTAGCTCCTTGAAGATTTTTCTTTAGGATACTTCCAAAGAGATAATGATTTGTGTAAGTTTTCTATGATGATATTACTAATAATTTAAGTCTCTGAAACATTTATTAAAAATCTTCTATTGATCAAACATGGAGTAAAGTGGGGTTTTTGTCAGTTACAAAAAAGGTGGGAAGTCTTTGAATGGAATTGTAAGAGAGCATGATTCTGTAAGACGTCAAGTATCCTCAATCCTTGTATTTTCAGTAAATATGAAGATTTTTACTGTTTTACAGAAGACTTCACTTAGCTGTGCAAGAGACTATTTCTGGTGTCTATAGGATTCATTACTTATAAATATTTAAAGACTGCTTCAGCATAGGCAGATGATTCAATAGAAGCACAAAGCTTTTAATACATCATTAGTCAAGTTGTTGTCCAGGTTAGGTAAGTGGTAACACAGGGTTCTAAATATTGAACAGCTAAAGTCAATCTGATTCTTATGTAAGTAGCTGTGTTCGTTCTTCCAGGAGGAATCTGTTCTTTGTTTCTCTCAGGTCTTGCACATTTTTCTGGCTCCTTTATTTTTTGAGTAAACAGTGTGTATGAGAATCTGATTCTCTGAGCGCACATACATAATTTAATTTTTACAAGAAATCTCACTCCTTCTGGCTCAAAGTTAAATGTATGCATGTATGCAGAATCAAAGCCGGAGACTGCAGTCAGAAAGTTTAAGTAGTAGGTGGGTTCTGCAATGAGTTTTAATCTACTCCTTTTATTTGACCTCCTATTTATTTTGATGCTCTGAAATATTTTGCACTTTAAGCAGGCTTGCACTGGAAATATCCAACTCCTACATTATTTCTGACTGACTTTATTACAGGAAGTGCCAAGTATCTGGATAGGCACCTATGTGTTGTAACAATATTTAAGTCTGAAAACCCAACTGGAGATTGGAATAAAAACAGTGATACAGAAATATACAATCGTAGCATCCCACATACATACGCTACATAAATTCTTTGTTGATTTCTGGGGGGATTTATGCCCCTGGGTCTTTTCACACTCCTGTGTCGAACGAACATGTAAGAGGTTCGTTCAGTGTACCATGCTTCCCAAGACAGGCCACCAGCTTGAATGCTGGTTGCAGGAGAGTTTTTAATCCTGGAGTACGTGGTGATAGCTATTAACAGTATCATTGGGCCCAAGAAACAATGGGCTTCCAACGAGCAAAATACACAGAACTATCCTATCATGTGAGACTCACCCTCTTGGAGTGATTCTACAAGCCAGCTCAATTGACCCACTAACTCTTCCTCTGCTTCAAAGTGACATGTCTAGACTGATGAATTCATGCTAGTAACCTGTACAGATATGGAATTTGCCCCTACAGAGATATGATTTTAATCTGTCATCAAGAAGGTATTTGTGGCCAGCTTCTGTGCAGTAGGTTATTGATAGTGCCTCTTCCTTTTTGCTTAGGGTGCCAAGTTAGTGAGGCAGGCTCTAAAGAATTTCAATGGACTGTCTCAGACCTCCCTGAAAAGGCAAATAAACTGCACAGTGGGTTGTATTCTCATATATTTTGTGAGCGCTACGGAGGAAAATAAATCACCACGGATACTGAGACACGTATAAGTTTCAGTCTGAAACACAGACACACTTCCAAAACTGCAATAAAGAGCTGTCCTTTGTATTTGAAGATGTCAAGCTGCTGGAATCTAGCGTGAGCTGAGGTTGTCTGACATTGGTTTCATTATGGCTATTTCCAGACTCCTCATATTTGGATAGTATGATTGAAGCTTTAGCACAGCATACTCTGTACAAATGACAGTACCTTGGGCAGAACATGACAGATTTTAGCAAACAGATTACAGGAAAGTTGAAGTGACTTTCTGCTCTTTTTGATTATTTTTGTGAGTGTGGTCTCATACTGTTGCAACATGTATGGAAATATGCTGGCACATCATAACCTCTAGTATAGAAATGAAAAGGAAGAAAAATGAGTGTAAAGGGTTCTTTTCCTAACATGGAAATTGCTGGAAGACCTGCTGGTGGTGATGCTCTCATCGCCTTGTTCTCCACCTTACCAGTAGTGCTGAATAAGAATGTAAATTGTGGTTCAATATAAACAGCATTAGTTTTACAAGATGAAGAAAAACCCCACCACACAACACACCCATCCCCCCCTATCCTGTTTGCTTGGCTTGGTAAAGTAAACTTCCCAAGGAGTGCCCTGGTTGCTGTCCTTCTGTTTCTTGATTTGCATGTGGAGTGTCGGAAACCCTTTCAAAGGAAGAAACTCATAGTTGCAGAGTTTATACCTGAGTGTGGGTGGTAGAAGTGCTTAAAATTTCATGTGGGACTTGGTGGAGAGCTTGCAACAAGGGCTGGCTGTATAGACACCATGCTTGTCTTCTGGCACTGCAGTATTGCTTTTTCTTGCCTGCCCAATAAAAAGGGCTACGTATAGCATCTGGTACAGTGCTTGTTGGAGACCTACCTTCTTGGTCACCACAGGAAGATAAATCAGGGTTAATGTATGTATTGTATTCTCTCAGTGGAAGGTTTTGTTCTATTGGATCATCCTGATTATAATATTTTTGTCATCCAGGAACTGAAAATCCCCAAGAGACCTAGTTCCTTTAGTCACTGAGTCATTAGAGAGCTGCAGAAAAACAAAGGCAAGAGCAGAAACAGAAAAGCAAATGATAAGAAGGTGATCCAGTTGCCCATACAGTGATGTCCAGGACCACTTGAGGATCCCCAGGATGTTGAAGACATTCTCCCAGTGCTGGCTGGTGTGATAAAGAGCTTGTGGAGAGCCACAGGGCTGTGAAGCAGGAGTTGAAAGCCGGCTGGGCTGGCCCACGGCAGCTAACACAGCACTCCTGCACACCTCTGTCTGGGCAACGGAGTCTTCTGTTCATTTCTGTTGCCAGGGAAGAACTGTTACTCTAGATTACAAACCATTATATCCAGATGTAACCCCAAATAGGTGGGAAATAATTTCATAACTTTTTTTTACAATTTTTTTTTTTTACAAAACAATTTTGACAGCATTATTTGCACCAGTGCTAAAAGGCATTGCAAGGATTAAGTCTCAGGTGCAGATACAACATAAATTTCATCCCATTGCTGTTTAAAATCAAGAGAGACGGTGGAATTTAATATCAATTCACCAACAAGCTTCCCTCTGCAATGTCAAGAGTGCAAACGAAGCAGCCATCCACTTACGAGTTGTGGTTGAAACACAGACATCGCTAAAGTGGAAAATGATCAGACAGAAGCAAGTTCTTTTCCCCGTATCCCCAAGCAGTTATTAACAGTAACGCTATCACTCATTATTTACCTTTTCTGTATTTAATCTGTGACCTAGAGATAAAGTGTTTTGTAATCAGGAAGCAGTTTTTTGACCCATCTAATCCCATCTGGTATTTCTGAATCTATTTACACTCGATTTCAAGTAGCTAGTTAATATATTTTACTCATTAAAAGCATAGTTCTATAACTGAGTTGTAATTGGTAATGGCCAATTACAGCAGATTAAGATTTTTCAAATGGAAAAATAATAAAATAATTTCCCAGCGTAAAGAGTAGCTAAATTTTATTTCAGTCAACACTTAGCTCACCTCACTATCAGATGATACTCTTCTGGGGAATTTCCATTGCTCTCAAAAAACCAGAAGGGAAATAAAAAAGGAAACTTCAGCAGGTGCAATAGCCCCCCCAAATTAATAAAGGATCGTGGGCATTTATATCAAGCTGGCATATGCTTTTGATAGCTCTGTTTTAGTAATTTTCCTGAACTGGAACACATTGTTTTTGCTAATCCTGCGAAGAAGTTTGCAGTATGATGGATAACACGTCATGAATAATTAGACAATGCGAGGCTGTAAATCTCAACAGAAACAATGCATCTCTCAGATTAGTCGGTTCTTCTGCAAAGGGCAGTACGCAATGATGGAGCAGAGCCATTCATTTTAGATACATTCCATTTGCAAGTAATCTTTCATGTGAAAGAAAAACAAGATGTACGATAGTTTGCATGTCAATTAAAGCATGTTCAGAATGAAAGAGCATTTTCAGGAGCATGAAAACAAAGTTTTTCAGATGAAGAATTAGCTCTTGGCTAGAGACTAATACCTGTGCAAAAATCAACAGTGGTCTCATTATGAACCTACCTTCCTCGGTTTCTTGCAATTAACAATGAAAATGAATGGGAAGGACTTGTCTTGTAATTAGTGCAGGTTGGGACATCTGAACTGTCCCAGCAAGAGCATCTGAACTTTCCCAGTGCAATGAAAGAAAACTTCAAAGAAGTCATTATTCTTTCAGTTCAGTTGGCTGATTGGCCAATTGGGTTGGGTTTTTTTGAAGGATTAGCTCCCTGCTGTGGCAAATAAGTATTGAAATGCTGGAAATGCTGATTTTTCAGAAAGGCTGTTCAGAATGAAAGCTGCTTTTTCTTTCTATTAATCTTATTCCCATGTGTCACTAGAATGTAGAAGGTGGGGAATTCAGGGAGGAATCTGCATTGTGATAGGAGTGAACTTTGACCTTCTTGTGATACCCTCTCGCCTTTGTTGGATTGTGAAGTTTTCGGTGCTAGAATGTCAATCAGTTGTCTTCAATTATTTTAAAGACTCGTGAATTTAAGTGGATGAAAATGCACCGATTAGAATGATATTATGGAATGAGAGGATATATTGACAGGTAGAAAGTTCTTTATGATTAGCTCTTGTTTTAGGTCTCTTTAAAGCCACTATTTTCTGCTTCCTGTCCAAAGAAATCATTTTCTATAAGCTTCCACAAGTTTTTGCCTTTAGTCACAAGGACATGCATGCTGCATTTTCCAGTGCTGGTACCATGCCAATAAACTAATAACACAGTGTTCTTCTTAATGAGGTGGCAGTTTTCCTACCTCTGAAAATTAAGAATGTCAGTCTGCGGCAATTTGGCATGAGGTAACTCTGTCCATATCACTCTCTTCCAGTAGCAGTGAGGACAAAGTGCTGTTATTATCCATAAGCTCAGATCGAAGTTGAAGTTCTGTATGTAATATATCTCGAGCTCATCCCCTAATCAGCAGTCTTCCTCTAGAAGTCAGAAAAGCCTTCTCGTAAGTATTGCCACCCAGTATCACAGAGCTGGCAGACAGGAAAGGGAAGGAGTAGACAAGAAATAAAAGGTTAATCTCTACCTCTCCGTAGCTTGTAGATATTTGAATAATATGCACATTATTGTGTAAACAAAATGGAAGACATCAACTTACGAATGTGAAAAATGAAATCAACCTTTACTTCGAAGAATTACTTGCACTTCTAGACTAACAAGCTTCAGAAAAAGCAGGGTGCTGCAAAAGGCAGTGTAACTGTGCCAATAATTTTCCATAGAGATCGGATGCCTTCTCTGGCAAGACACCCCCTGAGTAAGGACTGCAAATGCTGTAGCAAGTAAAAAAAATATTTGTTATTTTACAAAATGTACGTGGTCAGAAGAGTGACTGCGAGAAATGACAGTAGATCTATGTCCTGTCTATTTTCAGTCTTTCTGCTGACTCGTGCGGAAAAATAAGTATGTGCTATTCTTTACAGCAGTTAGCATGGCAGAGCCAACACATCTCTGGGAGGGAATGAGCTGAATTCTGACCTGGCTATATTAATTAAGTCTCAAATGTAGACTCTTTATTATAGATGATGACGCATGGACCATAGACAGCCCAACTTGATGTTTAGATCTCAGGCAGAATTGTAGTAGTGGAAACAAGAAAACCTAATAAGTCAAGTAAACCTCGTCAGGAGTCATAACAACGAACACTGAACTCACTGACACCACTTACAGACTCATTTTTCAGCATATAATTGCATCTCAACACAAATTCCTTTTGGTCCTTGTCCTTGAAGGTCCTCTTTGTTCCGCTATAAAACAGATGCTCTTTGGGCAATGGGTGGACCAGCTCAGCACAATGAAGACATTAATGCTTCTGTAACCAGTTCTTTTGTAGTCTACTCTGACCTACAAGGGATACTTAGGTACTAACAGACATGAGAGAAACCTTCCTTTCTATAACTGTGTATCTTTTGCACGGCACATTTTTCTTTTCTCTCCTCCTCCCATGCTTACACCTTTTTTTTTTTTTTTTTTCCCTGGCTGTTCTAAGAACTCAAAGTTGAGAACTTGTTTTAAAGATGTGGGACTGTTTCTGAGGACACTAGGAAATTATAGTGTGATTAAAAAATGTGCGTTTACAGTTTTCTCCACTGATAATGTTTAACTTTAAAGCAATTTCCTGTCCTGTTAAGGGCTGCTTTAACAGGTGGCATCATTTTTCATCATCAATCCCATAAACCTTTATGTAATTTACTTACATATAATTTGTATTTATCTCCTGGCAGGTTCTTAATTTTTTGACTGTAGCAGCTCTCAGTGGATTCTGCCATGTACCACTGTACTGTGCCAAATATTCAGCATTGATTTTCATATTGACTTACATCAATTGTGCTGTTAGTGTAAAATGGATGGGGAAACACTTTGAATATAATATTCTGAGTGTTTTCATTCTTCAATCCGATATTAATAATTCAGAATGTACTTAACAGGGAATATGCATTTAAATCTCTGCCAGGATTTCAAAATAAATTTACCACAGGCCCTTTTGACTATGTTGGTTGTGTGTTGGCTTATTCATGGCAAATTTTCCTTTCTATCCCTCTGCCATGTGTATTCCCTCCTTCTGGCCTGTCCAAGGCACTGCTGCAAAAGTCTGTCCTACTCAACCCCATGATTCATCAAACAAAATCACTCAAACTCCCAGCTGATGTACTTGTATAATCTCAAATGATTCCTGCTCTCTCTTGTTCTATCAATTACCTTCTGTTCAAGAAAAAAAGCCACGCTTTTCACAGCAAACTGCAAGGCTCCTAGAGTCTGCAGCCCTCCTGTGAGGCAGATGGGAAATTCTGTGACAGCTTCAGTTAAATTTAAAATGGAAGTTTCAGATGAATTCAATATGCAGATGAAATTCTGACTGAAATAGTAGCCCCTCTGTTTTTATTTTCAGCTTAACTTGCACTAGCCTCGTATTTACAGTTCAACTGTGTCAACTGCATTCGGTTTGTGTTTTTCTCCTGCCCTACCCTACTCATTGCTGATAAGAAACAGTGTTCAAATGTACATCTAATTGCTCAAATGCAAGCTGAAGCTAGCTCTAAACTCCATTCCTGTGGAGCAGACCTTTCCAGGTAGCTCACCTTACTGTTACTTTTCTCTGGTTCAAATATGCATGGCTTTTATTATTGCTGTGCTCTGCTCGTTATATATACTTCTGTGTTCCTTTCTCTCCTGCCATTTCCATGTTTTTTTCTCAAAATGTAGTCAGGCCAGAAATCTTTCCTCCTTAGTTGAATGTGCCAGTAACCACTCCTCATTCAGCATGTTCTCACTGTCATTCTTTGTTTTCTCTTGTGTCGGTTCTTCTCCCCTTTTGCGTTGAGACATTTCATGAGAGCAGGTTATATTATTCCATATTGGTAAAACACCATGGCAATGTATAAACTTACATACATGATTTTTAAGAATCACGTAGAGCTGAAGAAGTGATATTTTTAAATTCTATGGCATTGATTTCAGTTTGGCGTGTGTTGAGTGGTGCTGAAGTTGCGAATGAGTTTTTTTTTCAGTTGGTTGATACTCGAGTCATTCAGATGGTGTATATCCGGCAGAGAACAGCACAAGGCAAAGTGAAGCTGATGAGTATTTGGGACAGAGAAGTGTGAAAATAATCCGTTGTATAGATGACACAAACAAATGATACTATGCCAGTTGTTTTTGGTTTACGCGGTAGGTTACAGTTCTACACGATCTAGCTTCTTTAGAGCATTTGTGTACTTTTGCTGTTAAACGTTTCTTTGATACTGATTTCAGATGTTTTTTGTCTCTGTCTATTTCAAAAGCCCATAATCTCCTATTTTACCTTAAGAATATTATAATACTTTTCTTTTCATGCTGGATAACAGTTAAGCTAGTAAGTGCATTGCAGTTAAGTGGACGTTGTCATATTTCTGTACAATTTCTTTACATTTTTTTCCCCCTTACAGAAGATGGAAAAAAGAGCTTTCAAACCATTTTTTATTCCTTATCCTTTGTCTCTTTACTGTGCTTTTTCTCACCTGCTTTTTTTTTGATGGGACTTCATATTTATGGCTTTTTTGTTACGTTCTATGCTTGTGCCCAGTATCAGAGATAATAATGGTGCTGCTCTGGGAACTCCTCATGGCAGGTGTAAATACTATTGCTGTAGAAAAAGTGTGTTGGTTAACTAAGAGATTTTTCTTCTGTTCTCTGCTTTGAAGGATATCCATGGCCACTGCATGCATATAATGAGAGTTTTTACTCTAGTGATGTCTTTAGAAGACCAATGTGCCCGTATCTGGTTAAGTTCCTGGGTTATCCGCTCTGATAATGACTCAGTACCCTGGTGCATCAGAATAAGATGCATCACACCTGCAACCAGAGCATGTGAAAATCTGTGCAAGCTTAAACGACAGTGGTATTTCCTTTCTTAAAGTAACATGATTTAGTGTATAGATCCGCAAAACCAGGGTTTGTGTTTGGTTTTTTCTTTTTAAGAGCTAACTACAATACCAGAAACTGGCCAACTCTGCCAATGTGGACCTTTGCAACGTTAATATATCATGTTAAAGGTATGAGAAGTGCAGCCCTACAAAAGTCTTGATTTACAAATTACTTACAGATACTCTTAAATTCAAGAGAAGTTGGGGGTATCAGCTTTTCATGAGGTGAGTAGCTTTCCTCAAGGTCAAAGCTTTGTAACAACTTTGACCAGATAGATTTGGCCAAATGTTTTTTACAGCCTCAACTTTTCATCAGTTGACCCTGAATTGGATGAAATGCAGATCCAGTCACTTCTGAACACAGTCTTCTGAGAATAAAAATCAAGTAGAAACCTGCTTATTAGCCACAGTAAAATAGCTTGAGTCTCAGCTGAACATTTCTAATTCTGTTCCAAATCTTTCCTGATAGTAGATTATTTAAGTGCTAGCTTTAATCTAACCTTTAACAATAAGGAGGCTGGTAATCAATTTATATTTTATATTTGTAAATTGTAGTACTCATATGTTAGGGGTTGTCTGATTTATGATAAAACAACTTCTCATCACGTGTGCATTTCTTGATGGGTTTGTTTCCTGATGTGCAGTGTCATGTAGTCAGTGTACAGCCAGAATATTTACTTTTTTGACGGGGTAATACAGAACATTTTCTAACTTATCTCCGGAAAATCTCAGAGATCTGACAAGATAATAGGTTTTGCCTGTATCCTGCGCCTTTTCCTGTTTAGTTACTCAGTCTCTTATCTGGTGCTGTGAGCTCCTTAGATAAGTGTTACTTGATTGTTTAATAACTAAGGTGCTTTTCATAATGCCTATCATGCTGCCAGAAACCATGCTGTTTATTTCATTCATGTTCTGATCAATTGGGTATTAAGTAATTACTATTTTGGGCTATCTCCAAAGGCTCTTTGCCTCTGCAGTACCCTCCATTACAAAGATGCTGTGTTCTGGCAGTGGGTTGTGTTGAGGTGTGTTGTAACTA
The DNA here is from genome assembly GCA_025331215.1 of Actenoides lindsayi. Lineage (NCBI taxonomy): Eukaryota > Metazoa > Chordata > Aves > Coraciiformes > Alcedinidae > Actenoides > Actenoides lindsayi. The sequence goes on from WTSP01026074.1 coordinate 23,326, forward strand.
ATTACTGGAGAGCAGTAACAAATACTTTACCATAGGACCTAGGTTGTACAGATTGCCAGCAATGCTGAACCACGCATAGGCAAGTGCTCTGTAGTATTTGGGGATGATTTTGCTTTTTCTTATGCTGAATGTGGGTAATATTCCGTTTAAAATATTTAGTTTGGTGCCCTAGGCCAAACATCTTTAGCAGGCATGTTGTTAGAGGCTATCTAAATGGCCAAGTGCTCATTAGGGTGGAGAGCACTTGCTCTGCACCTGCAGAAGAGCAAATGGCTTTGTTTCCTCTGCATGGAGCTGAATTCAGTCTCCCCAAATCAAGCTATGTGAACCAGACCAGCCTGCAGTAAGTGGGGAAGATCAGGGGATTTGCTTCAAAATTGCTCTGCTGCTCTGAGCCAAAACGCGAATATAAAACCAGCCTTTGTGTCTCTATCTCTGCTGTCTTTTCTTCCCTCTCTCTTTGTGTTACTTATAGGAAAGACAGATCTTACAGAGAGGTGGCTTTGTGATTACAAGCATGTTAACTGTGGTTTGGTTGTTGGATGGTTATGAGGAGCTCCCATGATAGAAGTGGCTCTGAGGGAGTTTTATATCTTGTCTTTCAAAGCATATACTGTTCTTCTCATTGTTAAAGAGCTGGAAGACAAAAAAGCCTGTGCAATTACACCAAATCCTCAGTCATGATGCATAACTGCAGGAGGCAACTATAACCACAAACTTTTTTTATAAATGTTTTTCCTGCAAAGAAGGAGCAGTAATAAAAGCAAATCACCAGTAGAGACCTCTGGAAAGGTGACCAGGGCATGCCTTTATTGACAGTGAACGTGCCTGCAGCTACCATGGAGATAGATTTATATTAACAACTGAGATTGTAAAAGAGATGCTGAAAACCGAGCCCCAAACCCTGCACCTCATTAACAGAGTAACAACAGGAAACTTAATGGAAGTGGGAAATATTTTGAATTTAGTTCATTTTCTCTACAGAGGAATCCAGTGATCTTCTTTCAGGCAGTTCATGAGACAGGCTGCTAAGAAAAGAATAAAAGGCAGCGATTTTACATTATCACCAAATTCAATCTTGAAGCCAGTAATTTTGGTGTCAACCTACAATTACAGGCAGTCGCTTCCACTCTTGTCTGGTTGTTCTAGTCTGTTGCTGTTTACAGCGTGCTCTTACCTAATGCACAGCATCGCGTGGAGTTGGTTGTACTTTTGTTGGAATTAATCAACTATGCTATATTTTCTTTACGTCGCTTCTGTGGAAAGCTATAGGCAGATGAAAGTGTTTCCAGTTAAAAGAGGAAAGCAGCTTTTTCGGTTCTTTTCCCGCTCTCCACTCGCTCGGTAGCCTCACAGAGATTGTACGTATCAGCTTGTGAGCTGGGAAGGTTAAAAGGGTTTCTTGCTAATAGAGGCACGAGAGCCACCAAAAAAAACCCACCAAAAAAACCCATTGGCACATTCTACCTGGTTTGCAAAATTCTGGAGGAATTTTAGAGAAACGCTGCCAGAGAGCTGGAATCCCCAAGCCACACCTGACTGGGGCTGGTGCGGGCAGCAGAGGCACCTGCACCCACCGTGACTGGTGGCAACTGGAACAGCTCCGGTGAGCGGGGAGGGGGAAACTGGTGCCCTCCCCACAGGAGAGGGGATCGCAGCCCTTGTTGCGGGAGAGGCAAAGGACACGGCCCATGCCAGGTTTCAGGTTGGAGAAAGCATGCCAAGTGGTTGGTCCTTCTGTTTCTGTGCCCAAGCATCACAGTTTTTGTCCGTGAATCTTTTAAAACGCCTTTTTACTCAAGGTAATTCATTGAGTTTGAGTATTATCGAGCTGTGCAATTAACGTTTCTTTCCTTCTTGGCAAAAGCCTGAATCAGTTAAAACTTTTTTTCAGTGAGCCTTAAATTATTGCTCAAAGAAAGGGCTTTCTCCCTCCTTTCTGGTCCTCAGAAAACCCAACAAGAAAACTTAGTGAACTGCTGATGGTCCCAGTTGCTCATAGGTTTGTTTGTTTGTTTTGCTAGAAACATAGTGGGGTTTGGTTCGATGACAACCGTTTTCTCCCGTGTCCTGCAAATGTCCCGTGTAAAACGTGAGCCTGAGGCTCACTGTGACCACTCGAGCTCTCGCTGCCCCCCCGAACCGCACCGACGCTTCCCTAGCACCGATCATGTCATTAAGGGACGAGCACACCGAGGCTGAAATTGAGACCAAGAAAATCTTAAAACACCCCATATTGGCAAGTTGGAAAAGCTCAACCGCTTTCGTGTGAATCATTGCAGCGCATCGTTCTAAAAAATCCTGGCAGCAGTTTCAGTCTTCCTTTAGTTGTACGTGTTTGGAGAAGTGAGAAAATAAAAAGATGCAGGTTTTAGGCTTTTCAGTGTAACAGCTTACAGACAATATTGAAGTTGTTGGTAATTACTGAGAGTTCTTCCGAGTGACAATTTTGATCATTATATTTTCATAAGGATTTCTGACTTTCTGAGGAACACAGACCTTTCGGGATTCTTGCTGTTACAGCTCTGTATGTTATTTTTTTTTTTTTAAAATCTGACCTTTTACATACGTTTTCTGTAAATTCCTCTCATTAGGCAAAATGTTGTGTTTGATTCATTTAACCCATCTACTTGTGTGATATGGCAGTCACTTCATTAAACATCTCGATGAGAATAAACAGAAAGCAAGCTGTCTTGCAAAAACAGGATCTCATGTGATGTGTTAAACTAAATTAATCCTTCCAGTTTTCCATATTAAAAGATAATTAGTGCTTATAGCATAAAAATTATGGTATACAAAAACCTGAAAACATTCTTATAGCAGGCACGCACAGAGACGCACGCACTTAATCCTTGCACAGTGAGTAAAGCCCCGTTATATATCGGCTGATATTCTCACATGATTTCCTTCCTCTTAAATAAATTATCATCTTTCTTACCCAAATCTGCAACTGGTACGTTATGCAGTATAGCATTATGAATGTGAGACCACACAGCTTAAATGTGGCTTGTAGTCAAAGAACAGCGCTTTTTAGGATGCTGTGCTTACATAGAAATCTGGGGGAGGGAGAGCATGTGACCGATCTATGGGGAGTTTTGCATCGTGTCACTGTTGGGAATGATGAGGTCAACACACTCTAGGTAGTAGCTCCGCAGAAGAGTAAGGGTTTCTGGTCTCTTGCTGTCAGAAACAGATGTCTGTAGCATTTTGGTTTTTCACGATCACTTTGCCTGATTGGTCCACAGTTCCTTGAAGCGAGATGTGTCACTATCACTAGGAATATAGTACTAATTAAAGTCTTGGTGTTCCTTCAAACCTTAAGAGTCTTTGACTGCCTCATGAGGAAGGGGTGGGGATGATGTTAAGTCAGGGAAATTCGACCTTTGCAGCAGAAAACAGGTGAAATGAAGGTAATGCAACTAATTCATCCTGAAGCACCTAAGATATTGTTTTGTAATCCGTGAGTGGTAACTCACACATTGCCACCCACGTAGCCATCTCTGAACTCCTTTGTGGTGTGATGCCCACCGCATTGATCTTTCTTAATACCTTTTCCAGTGTTTCAAAGCTGAAAAGACATTCCAGCTCACTCTTTGATCATACATAAGGTTCTTCCTTTGCGTTTAAGGCTGTTGTGTGTATATGCAAATGAAGCTATAAGGGTGATCATGATGGTCTTGCATTTGGCCAAGATTGATTCTGCTGTGGCTGTTCCATAGGAATATATTCTCAGGTATTGATGAGTTGTTACTTACTAGAAGCGCTTACTGATTTAGCGAGCGCTTTTACTTTGATCTTGGTCCTGTCACCGTTGAAAGGTTGCTCCCATGTTGATGAATAACGTTCTGTAAGTGTCTGTGGTTTGAATGCAGAGCAGGTACCGTTCAGTGAAGGGTGAGAGAATCCCCTGGGACATGTGCAAGGCATTACTGAGAAGCTATGAAGCAGTGAAGATAAAAGGTTATGCTTTTTCTTCACCTACGCAGACCCCATCCAGGCTGTTGTGTTACTGCTGCTTAATTCTTCGCTCTTGTATTTTTTGCTGCTTTGTTTTGTTTTTGTTGTCCGTCCCCCCCCCCCAGTCCCCCCTCTGTCCCCCCCCTTGGTGGGAAGGAGGGAGTGGAGATAGGGAGAGACAAAGCAAGTCTGCTAGGTATATAACAACATTATTAAAATAGAAAATCCCACACAGAGTACGCTATTTCTTTTCCTTCCTTTCCTGAAAGGTGAGTTTTTTCTATTCATTACCACAGAAAAAGCAGTTAGCAACTCTTCCCAAACACAGACCCAACTTATACTGAATGCAGCATTTCAGGACTTCATGTAATCAGGGCATGGAATAACAGGAAGCCTGGAAAATCATCTCCCAAAACAGAATCAAATTATCCTTCTTTTTATCTCTGCAATCCCATTCAACTTTCCAGTGCAGTTCGAGTAGATAGACCTTTTTTGGCTGTAGATGAAGGCAGCTGTTGGCTTAGGATACCAGATTCTAGCCAAAATTATCAGTTTGGCTGCTTAATAAGCATTGATATTAATCCTAAACTTTTAAAAAGGCAGGAAAATGTATACTAACTGTAATGCAAAAAATAAAGATACTTCTCTAATGGGAATTGCACTAAAAATCAGAAACCTTAACAAGTTTGTGTGAGTTTCTGCAACCAGGCTTTTGAATGTGTGCTTTTGCCACAAAATTAGCACAAATATCAAGGCCCAGCAAGCAATGTGTGGATTTAAAAGCAAAAGGAGAACATGTTGACGCAGTAAATGTAGGAAATAAAGTGTAATTGAATATAATATACCAAATGTTTGATTATCTTGTTATTAGAGTCATTATTTTTTTGGCACAAAGGTGTGTCAGAAGCATGGCTGAGTTCAGCTGATCTAAATGTGGTTTTAATAAGCTTTATGTTGAAGTTAGAGATAGCCACACTTTAAGTGGAAACTTCCCTCTTATTTGGCTTACCTGCCTTCCATTAAGAAGGGAGTTCTTTTTGCCATGCAAAGCAAAAAGCCTTTTGGGTATTGTAAAGTTGGAGCACGTAGACCCTTCGGGTGGGTCTTGAACTTTTAATGTGTGTGTAGTTGTAAGTGGTGCACAATACACTAACCAACGGGCCCCAGGTACCTTGAGTGGCACGTCGATGGCAGATGGAGCTGTATACCTTAGTGGTCAATAGGGCAACATGTCAATAAGACAAATGGGTCTCATAAAGCACTTGTAGCTACACTGTGACTTGTGTATTCTTGCGGTGTCAGTATGAATTTTACAGTATTACCGTGATCAAATTCAAACTTGTAGCTAGATGTAAGCATGACACCAGATTAACTGATTAAAGCAACCTTTGAAAAAATGAGCATAAACCATCTGTAGGTCTGTGCTGTCTTGAACTTGACAAATATGGGAAGATTAAAGTTTATGAAAATAGTCATTCTATGATTTACACTTAACTTGCTTTGAAGACTGTAAAACTGAACAATTTTACATGACTGAGTATTTAAAAGAAAGATTAGAGAGGCATGCAGGGAGTGGAGGCGTAGGACCATACAGTGCAGAACTGCATTTCAGCTGGGATATTTCCCACCCCAGGAAACTGAAGTATGCAACTAAATTTTTTTTTCTTTTTTTTTTTTTCTTTTTTTTTTTTTCCCCCC
>WTSP01026075.1:0-48439 GCA_025331215.1 Actenoides lindsayi
TTTTCTTTGGATGTTTGCTTTTAACTGTCTTCGTTAAGCTGTAGTTAGTGCTGGGTGAGGTTACACCTCATTTAGGTCTAGAAGTACCTGAAGTAGCTTTTGTCTGGTGTGACGAAGCTCATCAGACCACTCTTGATTCCTGTGATTTATTTTTTTAAGAAGCTCCCTTGGAATGTAATTAAACAGAAAAATGGGAATTTAAACCCTCAGTGAACAACGTAACTGGGTTCCCTAAGTTCACGGGGTGTTGGCAATGTTTAGGTGTGTCAATACCCACCTTAATCTCCTTAATGGAGGTGCTGGTGATGTGGCACATTTCATCTTGGGGAGGAAAAAGGTGAGGTTTCCACTCATGGAGCCCCTCCTCACGCGGTCAACAGATGCTTTTTGTGAGTTTTAGTTGGGAAGGAGTGGAAATGGAATGTGGCTAAACCCTGTGCTGTGGCCTGCTGAGTAATTCCTCCCAGGCTGATGGGAGCAAGGGTGGAGAGGGGAATGACATTAATTTCTTTAGAAGTTACTGCAGTGTGTCAAAGATGCTGTTTTCCTGTAGCATAAGGAGTGGCAGAGCCCCTTTTCGGCCACTCTGGTGCCCAAGCCATGGTTATGCTCTTGAGATTCTCTGTTTCTGGGCTTATTCAGGAAAAAAATCTCCTGGTTTTTACCAGTGGACTTGCATGGATGTGGAGTGCAGAATTGGGCCACGTCAGCCTTCCGCACTTCTTGAGGACATAGAGCAGCTTCTCCTGGTGATGCCCTGAGAGTGACATTCCACACCATGGGAGGTGTGAGAGCTGGGCTAATGCTCCTCAGAGCAAAAACAAGAATGATTTTAAAAACAACTGAGAGAAAGAAACAATAGTAGCTGTGAAATGACCAAGAATGGCAGAATTTTGTTGTCTGTGAGCTGGTTCTGCGTACGTGCCCATCTCTCCTGGTTCTCCTTTCTGGTTAGAGCTGTTTATTAAAGGACAAGCCTGATGATCATGTCCTGCCAATGCCAACTGAAGGCTCCTGATGGTTCCAGCTCTCCTGACTTTGCAGAGCAGTTTTCCCCAGGTAGCACATCCTGGCAGCTCCCTAAGGAGTGTGTGTGCTTATACCCGTGTCCGGTCATCTGCAGAGCAGCCTCTTCATCGTGGTGGTCTGAAAAGGGGACCTGGGTGGTTGTGTTTCTACAGGACTTTCTCTGACATGGGCACTTAATTTCCAAGGGGCTTGAGGCTGAGGTGTGCTGGAGGTGGGTGGGTGTTGCCCAGAGGCTTCCTCTGGGATGGTGCTTCAACAAACGCTTTGCCTCCAGCTCTTCCGTGCGTAAACTGGATCCTCTGATGGATGGGATGAGCTGGAGAGACTGGAATGGTGCTTTGGGTTGGTAAAGCAGATGTTTAGTTGTCTGTGCTTGTGCGAGGTGGGGTTAGAAATGGCTTTGTGCAGTCACTGGGTTCAAGTGGCTGCAGTCGCTGTGGGGGAGTGCTTGTGAATGTCATATGGCATGGAGCAGTCAGTAGGGGGGTGGTGGTGGAGAGGGGGGGGAGGGTTAGGGAAGGAAGGAATTTCAAAGCCCATTATTTGGAGCACCAGTAAAAGCAAAGTTGCATTGCCAACTGCAGCCAGTAATTCTACTTGCAGAGTAAAATTCTGGTTTAATTCCTCATTTTTCCTATTTTCCTATGGAAGAACCCCTTGCACTCCCAGGTAAGGTTCTGTCATGTATACAGGGTTTCTCCTTCAGTGTATGCCCAGGGTACAGCCTGATCTCATTGACTAAACCTGGAGTTTTAATAGATGTTATTTGACTTTTAAAGCATTTCATATTAAGATTTTCGGATTTAATTGACAGATATTCAATTTCAAAGTCCTACTCTCCTCTTCATAAATTGCTAATAGCATTTTATCCGAAACAGAGCTAACCTAATAAACAGATGAAACTTTGTTGTCAGTTCAGCTGCTCAGAGCTCTGGGCTGTATATAATTGCTCTCTTCATTTTACAGCTCTTCTGCTTCAGATTAAACTTTTTCAGGATGTTGCGACGCCAAAACATGCATTCTAACAGGAAATCGGCATCAAAGGTAATGGGACTCACAGACATCTTTGATGCTTTGAAACCAGAGGAAGAGAAGTAACTGTTTAATTTACAACAGTTACTGCAGAGGAACAGAGGAGGGGAAGAAACAGGAAAACGTGACTACCGGCTACAAAGGAGAGGTCAGCGCTGATACTCCGGCACATTACCCAAGCCGGCAGCCCGCCAGCACCGGGACTGGGACCGGCACCGGGACTCCCTCTCATGCCCTCCGCAGCCGGCAGCCACCCGGGCTCCGCTGCCCGAGGCTCCGCTGCCACTGCGTTCTCAGAGCGGCCGCGGCGCCAGGGAACACGCTCCTAAAGGGCATCACCAGTGCGGCAACCTCCTCGCAGAGAACGAGCCGGTAGGAGAGGTAGGAAGCTCTGGAGCTTCGTTTAGTCAGCTTGCCGAGATAGGAATGAAGAAGTCATTAGGAGCAGGGCTGGGTGGAAAGCAGTGGACCTGATCGGCCCAGGAGGCCAACAGCATCCTGAGCTGCAACAGAAGTGTGGCCAGCAGGTCAAGGAAGGCGATTGCTACTGTTCTGCTCTTGGGAGATCCCCACTGGTGTACTGTGTCCAGCTCTGGAGTCCTCAGAGTAAGAAGGACATGGATGTGTTGGAGCAGGTCCAGAGAAGGCTACAAAAACGATTAGAGGACTGGAGCACCTCTCCTATGAAGACAGGCTGAGACAGTTGGGGTTGTTCAGCCTGGAGAAGAGAAGGCTCCAGAGAGACCTTATTGTGGCCTTAAAGTACTTAAAGGGGGCTGATAAGAAAAAAAGGGTAGATTTAGACTAGATATAAGGAAGACATTTTTTAGAATGACGGTGGAGAACCACTGGCCCAGGTTGCCGCCCCATCCCTGGAACCATTCCAGGCCAGGCTGGCCGGGGCTTTGAGGAACCTGCTCTAGTTGCAGATGTTCTTGCTTAGTGCAGGGGGGTTGGGCTATATGACCTTTAAAGGTCCCTTCCAACCCAAAGCATTCTGTGATTCTATGATTCTCTGAGTGGTATTCTGCATGTTCTTCATACTGGAAAAACTCTAAGTGAGGAGAATTGCTTTCCACAACAACAAAAAAAATACTAGCCAAATAAAATAATCCTTTATGATAAAAATTGCTTCATGCTGAGGGTTGGAGAGGCTTCCAATAAAGAATTTGAAACTTTCAAGGAGAATAGGCATTTTTCGACAATCCTTTGCCCCACATCTTCATGCTCACCTTCACAGGAATTAAACAACCTTAAAACCAAAGAATTGTAGAGATATATGTTAAATCATGGAGACTCCACCCTTCCAGCAACTCCCCTCCAGGACCAGCCAGTGACCAAAGCATGTGCATTATGCTATGTGGGTACACACGTACTTTCTCCTGCACCTCCAACACCCAGAGGCAGTGCTTTGAGAACAGCTTTGTACAAAATCTGTCCCTTATCACCTCAATATGCAGAACTGGCGATTTTATTTCCTCAGTTTAAAGGTTTAAGGCAGATCCTTGTGGGTTAATCAAGCGAGGAATGTGGCAAATACGGTCAGAAGGGACCTGACCACCATAAGCAAGTGCACGCATTGGCCACCTGCAGTCCAATTCACCCTGCAGGGTACTGCTGGATGCCCCCATACTGTTGTTGGAAGAAAACAACTCAGCAGCAGTTAGGAATGAAGCTGAAGCAGCATTATGCACAGACATAAACACAGACAGAAAAGCAGACACAATGATTAAGCACATGAACTTGAAATATAATTTTAAAAGACTCAAGAAGAATTGTAAAATATCCCGGTTAAATACCATTTTGGTTCAATGAAATATTTTATTGCCATCAGATTTTGAAGAAGCAGGAATTTATTTATAGTATATTTTTTTCCCCCACAGTGAAAAAATTCATTGGCAAATACTCCCATCTGTCCATTTACAAAACTGTGGACTGTTTTGCTATTCTTGGTGAATAATAGAAAAAGTGTACTCGCATTTTTATAATCTTTGCTTAACTGCCATTTAAAATGCTGGAAAAAAAAAAAAGACTGATCCCTTTTGAACTCAATAAAGATATCATTATAAAATATTTTTTTCTTTTGAGAAAGACTTGTTTAGGGTCAGTTCTTCTGCCAAGTGACAAGGTGATCTCTAGGATGGCCTAAGACATCATGATCTACTGGAGCTTTGACTCTGACTTGTAGTAGGATATTTAAGAAGACACTCATCACTCTAAGCCTCAGTTTCCCTTCTTGTAAAAGGGTAAACCAACTCTGCCTTGTAAAAGCTCTCAAAGACCTGCAGATGAAGTAAACCATATGATACTTGCCATCAACCAGAGCAGCATCCAAGCAACTAACAGCAAAATGTGGCTCACCTCCCAGATTAGTATTTGGATAAACATACGTAGAAACAAATAATCAGAGAAAAGAAATGTGTTTTCATAGGAATCAGTAATAATAAGAATATTCATTATGCTTTTGGGAGGATAAAGGAAAATAAAGATGAGTGGACACACATTTAACTTTTCATATAGAGTTGTATCTTGCTTGTAAAGTCAACTGGCCCCTATTCCTCCTACTCGGAGGAATCTCTGATAATTCACATGTGAAATTAAAGGCATCTTATTTATTCAGTTATTTATTATTCTCTGTAAAATGAGTTAGGAATTTGTCCCTGTGAATAATGCTAGCCATAATAGTTAATTTACTCCTATTCATTGGCAGTAATAAAAATGTACAAGGGGATGCAGAAACATTATTATTTCTTGCTTGAAGTGCAATTTCATGTGGTGAGAAAAACATGCTAATATGCTGCAAAGTGCTACAGGAATTTAGTTCTCAAAGGAATGGCGGTATTAAATGTATTCTGACAAGAAGGGGCTTTGGAAGGGAAACATTTATCTTCATAAAGTCATTAAATTTACTGAGCAGCACCGCATTCTTACTGCAATCTGCTCACTCCATTAAAGGCAGAGCTGTGGAACGGTCTCTGCTGTATTAGGAGCATCTACATTTTTGAAAATTGTAATAATGGAGGAAAGAAGACTCAAGCAGGGAGAAATAATATATCCTTCTTTAAAAGAACCCTCTGCATTTAAAAAAACCCCAACCCTCAGAAATCACCCCTCAAAAAGAACCTACCTCTGGAAAGAGAAGTATTATAGGGGAACTTTGACAGATAAGACTTTAAAACACTGAAATGAGGACTAACGGTTTTGAAGGCACTGGCAGCACATAACTGGCATGTGAGAGATGCTCAAGGTAAAGGGGTGGGAAGGGCAGCTTTGCATATTCATATTTGGCCTGTATTTACTTGCCCATGTTCAGATTTATGGCAACAAAATGGAATTAGGACAACTACATCGCTCTTGAAATTGAAGATGCTGTTCTCAGTGTCATCTCCCATGCAATTAGTTACTTTATTTCTCTTTGTCCTTGACAGCTAGGTATGTTTTAAGTAAAAAGGTAACACCTCCAGGGGTGTTGCAGTAACATTTTGGATGAAGCCTACCATGCCAGTTCAGTCAACCCAATCCAAAGGCCTGGGTCCGAGTCACACCACAGTGATCTGCATGATTGAAGAAGAAAGTCCTTCCTTCAGAGGAAGCAGGAGATTTTCTCAAGCCAGCAGAAAACATTTTTACAGAGAAGTTAGCACACTAACTCCAAAAAGAAAACGGTCCTGAAGTAAGTCATGCCTTAGGTGTGATATTGTTCCATGGAAGGCACCAGAACTAGGACACGCACATTGTTCTTTTCTAGTCTCCATAACCACCTCAGTGACCTCAAATGCACCCACTGGAGAAGGAAATTACCTGCGCTTGCTCTGATTATGGCAAACATCAAGAACAGAAAGCTAATTAAGTGCCAGTCAAATACGACAGTAACACAGTAAAACCATATTTCTGAACAACAGCCAGACCCATCAACATCTTTACTGCAGGCTTTTTACATCAGTGTCACAGGGCACTGAAGCTCTCCAGGAATTCATTTCAGAAACAAGGCAGCAGAAAACAGTAACATTAACAACACAAACCCACAAGACAATACGGCACACAGAAGCACCTCAACAAGAACAGCTACATGAGCATCAGAACCTGAACCTCACTCTCGGTAGGACTGAACCAATCTAAAACAAAGGAAAAGCAATACTCTTAATGTCCCTATTCCCTGCAACAGGGGATATCGTACCTCCTTTAATTGATTTTGTTACCATCACGTCCTCAGACTCTAAGAAGCTCAGAAACGTTTTTGTCTTGCCCCTGAAAGCAAAACAAGACGCTGATAGAAATAATCGACCCCGTTTTCACAGAGGTTGAATGAAAAAGGTTTCAAGTGGTGCAAGGAAACTCTTCAAGCTTTTCCTCTGTCAACAGACAATCACCGTCACGGCTCAGAAGACCAGATACTCGCTGATTTCTGGATCTAGTAGGTCTGAAGAGCGACTTTTTAATGGCTTTACACCACAAGTGCATCAGTTCTGCAGCTTCGCATTCCCCCACACTTAACAACATCTGGGTTAAAGGTCTGAACCTCCTCGCTTTGTTCTGTCTCTAAACGTGCCAGATAAATATAGCGGGTAGAAGTTAGACAGCCTACAGAATAATTGTACAATCATACCAATTTCTAATAGACTTGTAGCCAGTTGCAACCTTGCTGTAACACAGAAGCGGGGGGGGGGGGGGAACTACATCAGGAAACCACAGACTTCCCTAATGGGTTACAGTGCATAATTGAGTATAAAGAATAGTTATTGCTTGAACTACAGTTGAACTGAGATTTCCAGCTTCCCTAGCAAATGTTCTGCTACTGCTGCTAAGCTGTAGTAATAATTTCTAATTGTGTGGGTTTTAAGTGAAAACAGTAAGAAATGCTGTTCGATTGGTTACCGTAACCTATTCCTTCCAACACTACCAGGTCACTGGAACAAGCCCTGGAAATCAGAGGTCTTTTACTTAAACAACACTAGCAGAAGCTGGAAACTAATGAAGCAACGCTGCAGTAGCATCATGCCCATTACACAATTAGAGGGACAGCATTGGACACCGTGAGATTGTCACACACCTTGCTAATGAACCGTGCTTTACACACATTTAATTAATTAATTATGGCTGAAGTCATTCACTGGTAGCCAGCAACTGCTTTATTATACACAAACCTGACCACCTTACAAATACCACACTGGAGTGCTAATGAGCTATTAAGTGGGACTGCACGTTACCAGCAATTTTGTGGGAAATCAAGTAATAAGAGATCAAATATCAAATCAAAGAGCTTTTAATCCAAGTGAGATAATTAATTGCACCTCCTGTCTCACAGCTTTCCTAGTACTTTACAAGAAAAAAGAGCTTTCTCATCAAATTAATTTGATCCTATTGCCAAAAACTTTTTTAAATTATGAGTACCATTTAGTGAGTACGACAGGAATTCATATTATTTACATAGCAGCTTCTCCTTAGGATACCAATATACCCCAGAGACATCGTTCAAACACCCAGGGAAAGACAGTAAGCCCAAAGAGCTGAAGAGATGGGTGAGGCAGGAAAGAGAGGAAGGTTACAGTTTTTGCATGGGAGCTAATAATACTCCAATACTTTCCCAGAAATCATTTGTTTCTCAACCATCCATCTGCTTTTCAAAACCATGGACAACATAAGCAGAGTGCAGAGAACATCCAGTGCGCTTTGCCAAAGGCCAGGAAGAACTGCAGACCTTGCCCTTCAGCAGGTCTCAAGGGCAGGCAAGGCAGGGAAGCTAGGTAAGAGCTTCCTCCTCCAGCATTAGAGCTTGGTGGGCTCTGCACAGGACAGTCTGCAACCACCTCCATGTCCCCCTACACCTGCACTGTACTGTTGAACCCCGGGACCTGTTGCCCCTGCAAATTCCATCCTAGAATAAGAAGGCATTTAGGAACACATTTCCTCATGCACCAGATGCATTTAAAGAGAAGCCACTGGCAACAACATAGAAGATGGTATTAGCTGCTCCCAGACTAATAAGGAATGAACTCTGTCTTTATTTTTCCCTTTGTCATAAGGACCATTATAAGACACAGAAGGTGATCAGAACATTTGAGGAACATCAAAACAGGCCGGTTGTTTGGAGTCAGGGAAATCAAGAGCTGAGAATGCCCCAGCTTAGTTATGTAGCCTGAATAGCGTTCTTCTTTGGCTAGTATATGTATATGTGCAAATGTGTTATGAATCCCTGGGGCCTTGATAGAGCTTTCCTTCTACAGTTTCACTTAAACATAGGTTGGCCGTGACTTCCATAACCCCCATAACGTGTTTAATGTAACATGATAAAAGCATACTTCATTTCTTCCTAGATCTGCAATTAAATGTTCACTATACTTAAAAGTCTTATTATGTTTTAGTTCACTGGCTCATACCATCATCTCTGTTACCCAATTATTTACTTTCTATGTGTTGGGTTTTTTCCCCTTAAACATTCTAGTCTTACAGCACTCCACAGCCTATCATTAGTTAATTCCTGTTGACTTTTATCATTTGTACTCACCCTAATTGGTTTGTCACATTCCTATTTCCTTTTCATTCTCTTTCCATTTTTATTTTTCTACATTCTAACTTCCTCCAATTTATTTTCCTCCCACCTCAACTATGATTTTTATTGATGCTGAATGCAGCCCGCAGGCCAAAAATAATAGTCAGTCCAAAACCAAGTGACCACAGTTCCTCCGTTTTTCCACAGATTAATTTCAGAAAAGAGGTTCTATTTGGCTAAATTTCCTTTTCTATATTTCTAGCTACTGAAGAAGCTGCACATACAATAAATATTTAATAGGAAATCCCCTCCAGCTGAATTCAGGCCCCACAGCATCTCATTACCATGTCTTGGAATAGCATCCTCATTGTCACTTGCTTAATTATGCTAAGAAAGAGTTGAATTGTGTGGCTGTTGGGATCAGAAAGTGATTAAATTCACTTGGCAAGACTTTGGATATCTCATTATGATCCTCATTTAGCACTTCTAATTGAGTCCATTTAAATTATTATTTTTTTTTTTTTTAGTTTTCTAGAATCATGATTTGGGAAAATTTTTCCAACAGCAGCAAATGTTACCGTAACTTTTTCCATTTTTAATACAAATTTCTGCCATGAAGAAGAATAATGTAAAGATTAAAAGCTGTTTGACATCCTAGTGCACCACTAATCTTTTTGAATGATTGTCACCCTTACAGAAAAGGGAACTGAAACTCCCTGGAGTAGACACCTAATTTCTGTTGGAGTTCTCTTTTCTATACATTAACACTTGCTGAGTCTATTGCCCCCTATAAATGACTGTAACTGACAGCTTGTTCCCAAGCAATCCCCCTGATCACCACTCCCTAGGAGATTTTTTTTTTGGTGAGCTTATCTCCTCATTTCAGGTGGGACCGTCAGCACTCTGAAGGTGAAGATGAGGATGCTGCTGGGAAGAAGAGGATTTCTGCTTTAAGAGTTGCTACCTCGCTTGCAGGAAATTCACTTCCGTGAAGCAGAGGAGCTAGATATCATTTCAATCACAATTAACACATCAAAAGATGACTCAAGTGGTGCACAAGTGCCAGATATCTGCACAGGGGGTTAATTTCATCCTAAGAAGTCAGATGACAAGAGTGTGCTCTATTAAAATCAACACACATACAGTTTACCAGCATAGGCATAGATCTAGTTCTCATATTAGTATTAGGGAAGCACCTTAATAGCTTCAGAAGACAAACTCTCATAGCAGTGCCTATATACAGTCAGAAATTGAAAGGTTGTTCACAGATTCTGATTTATATGAAGTTACCAAAACCAGCATCATGAAAATACACCTTTGTGGGTAACGTCTGTGCTAATTGAGTGCTGTTTCAATGCAGAGACAATGACAGAAGTCTCTTCCTCACCATGAGATACAAATAACGTACCTATAACCTCTGAAATTAACCATCATTACAGAAAAACAAGACTTTGAAGGGCAAGAATAAGGACTGGGTATGCTAGGACTTCTCACACACACACACAAAAAAACCCAACACAAAAAGCCCAAACAAACAAACAAACAAAAACAACAAAGCACTCCTTCCTACAAACATCCTTAGCACTCTTTACCACCAACAGCCATAGCTGAACAGTGTTTGCTACATCTTCATTTTGTAGAGATGTAGGCAAATGAAGGAAGGTACTTTCAGAAACCCTGGAGCAATTCTGCTGCAAGAATAACAGAAAGAAGTAATAAGAAATAGGAAAGAAATAGGAAATCACGAACCATCTCAGCATCCAGTAAAGCACGCACATAAAAGATCATTTCTGGTTTATATATGCAAAAACAGAGATGGGAAAAGGTTATGTGACTTTGCTGAAGCTTACACAAAAAGGCCAGTATGACCTGAGACACAGACCTTTAATGAAACCCTTGACCATGCAGAGCCCTATTGGAAGACACGTGCTCTGACTCACCATCACTAGAAGCACCATTGCTTTTAGCCTGATCCAATACCTGGCATGCTAAAATGGCCAACTGCCCCTCCTAGGCTTCATCCAGAGAAGCACATAAAAGATACTTCATCTTCAAAAATGTAGTTCTTTCTTTCTTATCCCCTTAGAAAGACCCTTTTTTTTTTTTTCTTCAGAATCGCCCAAGCACATGTTCCCTTTTTCAAGAAAGAAAGAAATTTTAGATCTTCCTTCTTTGCAGGTGTGAACTCGTCCCAAGAGAGTTAATGTCTGTCCATCATAGCTGAGGATTTGACCCCTTTACTTTTAGAACAGCGATTGCCGAAGAAAAGTTTCTCTCTAAGAGTTGTGTAACAAAGTCCAAAAGATACCCTTAGCTACTCCAAAGCCCAGATTATGGTGACTGGTAGTCTTACTTAATTTTCTGAGCTACAAAATATTTTCAGGCATAAACATATCTTCAACTAGTTCTTTAACGTCTATTCAGAGAAACAAAGGAAAAAAGGAAATGGCAGAGAAAAACTTAAAGCCTCAAGGCCACCATCAGCCCAAGGATTTGTGGTTCTCCCGAGTGCATTATTTTAGTGTCCCTGTTGAAGCTGGTACAGGAGATTGACTTTTAAGGTTGATGGTATTGATCTAATTCACAGCCCTATACTCATTTATCATGATTCTTTAATCAATAGTCTAGCTACTTAAGATACTAGGAGTTCAGGTCCTTATTTATCTAGATGACATTTTGATAGCACCTATCTCCTCAGGGGCTCTTGTCTTTTAGGTCAGCGCTTCATTTCACCTCATCTTTCCCCAAGGTGTGTAAGCAGTGGGAAGACATTTATGTCACTTGCCCTAGTGTATGTCTGGGTGTGGCAACACTACATTTTGGACTCCTCAGCAGCTTTTATCATAGTAAAGGCACACAGGTCAGGTGCTGAGCTGGTAAAATCTGGCATCCTTTCAGCAGAGCCACGCTGATTTTCACCAGCCTGAGCTCTCCCTTTCACAATCCAAATAGGCCCCTTTACTTCTAACACAAAAGGAGCTGTTGAAGCTTAAGCAAAATATGATCCTAAGTAGAGGAGGCCTCATTGTTTCATCTCTTCACCTTTTCCTCCCTTAGCATCAAGGGTAAGTATCAGGAGAGGGTTTCCTGTCAGCCTCTTCAATGAGAGTTTCAGATTTCCAGGACGAACCATCTTGTTTGGAGCCCTCAGTGGTCCCTGCTTTACCGTAGATACTCTCCACCCCTGAAGTTCTATCAAAATACATGCTGGCAACGAGATTATCACAAAACCAGATCCATGTATCTAAAGACAAGGTCCTGGTTCAGTTACTGATTTTCAAATTCATTCCTACGTTGATATTTTTTTGTTAGCATTGAAGATTCTTGCTTTCATTCCAGGAGGAACAAAAAGTTTGTTGATATTTGGCTTTCACTGCAAAAATAATACACTTAGACTGCAAAAGTCTGATGAACACTTCAGTAAAAGCAAGCTAAGAATAAACAGAAATCTGCTGGTCCTTCATGCTGAAAAATAACAGTCTCAAGCTTTGAGATGTCAAAGAGTTGTATGCTGCAGTCCCAGTCCCACTGTACAGCACTGCATCCTCAACTGGTGTAAAGTCAAGGAAGTTACTTCAGTTTTAGAGCTGAACATCTGGTCCCCTGCAAATGAGCTTTGCATTGTGGTAGCTGAATTTCTTTCAGCTGCTGTATTATGCAAGATAAAGAACACAAGGGACAGAAGCTTGGGCCTTGAAAGTGAACTTGGCTGCATCATGGACCTCCTCAAAATTTGCCCGTTTCAAAACGGAATTCAGGTGTTTGATGTTTTGCACGTCTCAGAGAGACACAAATATCCTGCACTTTTTACCACAGCTAGGCCCAGCCTCACCACCTGCTCCCTAGGCAATTCTCTGACTGATTTCATGCAGACCAACGTCAACACTTCCTGCTTTCAAATCTTTTCTGAGACCAGTTGGGAACAGAAGAGTTTTTCCCCAAAAAATAGTATCCACAGACTTCCAAGGCACGAAAAAAAATGCTGTAAGTTGCAGGGGGAGGTTTCTGGAGAGAAGAGTCCAGAGACAATGTGTTTTCATGGCTCTGTAAGAATTTACTTTGTAACCTTTTGCTAGGGTTTACAAGAAACCATTGCTCTACAAAAGAAATCCAACTTTCCTAAAGCTTACTTTAATTGGGTGTTAAGTAATTACGATTTCCAAGTGCAAATGCGTACGCAAGGATGAAGATGACTTTGGTGGTGCTGCTGTCATACCGAGCACTACTTTGTTTCTAAAGTGATTCCACCCACTGCAGTGAGGCTCCTCAGGAAGCACAGTGCTATTGCAATCCAGAGCTACAGGATCCCCTTCCTTTCTTCTGCTACAGACGTGTCTTCGCACTAGAGCAAGGTGACTCTGCAGAGTTAATAGCCGAGTGGCTGCTCCTGAGTTTTCAGTATGTCACCACAAGGCTTGCTCACTAAAAAGTTTCCACATCGCTCCCCTGTAACTGTGAAGCCTTCCTATCCCATAAACTTGCTTGTTCAACCTCACTGTTCATTGTAATTGCATCTCAGAGCGCTAGAAGACTGGGGAATATCTCCACAGAGGTCTGTAAAGTTACAGTGGCACAGTATGGTCACACTGCCTTCAGTCCTCATGTAACTATGAACTTCCAGTCATTTGCATCTGAAAAATAAATCTCTTCTCCTGATTTAAAAAGAAGAGCAAATACAGTCAGTCCTCACCAACAGGTTTTCCCCTAAACCCACTGTAACACTATGGATTAAATCCACTCCTGTACACAAGGTCTTCATGTTCACTTCCACCTTCAAAATAGATTTATCTCGGGAGAAAAATGGAGCTTGAACTTTCTGCTGAGCTTCTGTACGGAGGGATGAATTTCACCAGACTATTTACCCAAAGTCATTGCTCCCCAAATCAGTATAACAACTATAGCTGCCCCCTGACAGGCAGAGAAGTGTTATCTTTGAGCAGGTCTGCCGCAGCTTGTATCTCAAAGGCAGAATGAGTAACGTGGGGCGACAGATGCTTTCATAGCTGCTTTTGCGTTGTAGAACTTACACAGCACATACATAAATATATCTACTACACATGCAAGAAAGACTTTATTTACACATTTCCTTCTCGTCATATTTAATTCACAGAGGCGCACACTCAGTCTGCTATGTTCCAACTTGGCCAAACCCTTGTTCACCAAACTATCTTCCCTCAGCACTGCAACATCCTAAGGGCACACAACTGCGAGAAGAGGGAAAGCCTATTAAGTGATGAGGATGCAGTGTTTATAAAAATTAAAATGTGTGCTGGGTGTTTGGGAAAGAATTAAAAAAATTCAAGAGCTGCACTGAAGTACGCTGAATAATTTTAAAATATTAAATCAAGGCCTTAATTACTATGTCTCTAATCTCATACAGTCACACTTCACTTTGAGGCAATTTGTGATTAAATAATAATACTTTAAGGCAAATAACAACACTTGGCACTTTTATAGTGCCTTTTGCCTAATTAGTTTGGGATTAGTTCCTTCGCATTGGGTATGGGGCTTTGAAGATATAAAGTGCTAAGTATCATTATGACCTGAGGATCTCAAAGCATTTTACCCACACGCATTAATTAAGCCTCAGAGCGCTCCTACGAGGTAGGTAATACTTTTGTATCCTCTGTGTTTGGCAGGCCCAAATGGAAGGAAGATTGGCCAGTGTTTTCCAACTTGCAGACACATTCTGCAAGCACTTATGTGCACAAGCTGCCTTCCTGGACTGGGCACTGCCATTGTCCCCCAACCAGAAGAGTATCCGTATAAGCATCTTCAAATTTAACTGCAAGGCTTTTGCATCAGAAAGTGATGCCTGGGTACACCCAGAACTGATGGGAAATCAGTTCGTCACTTAGGAAAAAGCCAGAAGAGCTCATTCCCACTTGCAGGAACCCCAGTGAGAAAGCTACCCTCATTTTTTTGGTCCAAGTCTTACAGACATGAGAAGTGAAACTTAAATATTCCAACAACTCAAATCCAAGGATTTACATGGTGGAGTCAAATACAAAGCCATGGTCCCTATTTCAGGTTATACAGCTGCCCTCAGGCCTTCTCCAGCAACACAAGTTTTTTCTATTTTGTTTCTTTCCCACACACACCAGAACTCAGAGGCAGCCTCGGGATCACAGGCTGTTACCAAAGCAAAGAAAGGAAACTTCTTTCTTTTCAGTTCATCCATTATGAAAACATAAATCAGCAATAAGAAGCTACAGAATCTTCATTCTATTTATAATTAATATTGTACCTGAAGCAGTCACCTGCAGAAGAAAGAGGTATGAAAGGATTTCAACTTACTTTGATAATTAAGGGTATTTAGTGTCCTTTAAACGTAAAGTTTAAAAAAGAGGAAATCCACAATCTGCCTGAATGTTCTTAGTTCAACAAAGTCTTTGAGTTGACAGCTAATAATTAATTAACAATGAATGGTGTCTTTCAGCCTGTCAGTGTGATTGACACTATCATCTTCTGAAAAGTGGAAGATTTGTTAATGTGGCAGACTACAGTCTGGGAAGCATTTAAAGCTTCACAATTCCCACCGCTTTCAGCTAAACACTTGACGTGACAGGTTAGCTGGTTGGAAAAGGAGGAGGCGAAGAGACCGGCAGCAACCTCTGCCGGTGGACACAGGGGTTCCCCTCTGAGCAGAGTGTTCAGTACAGACAGACACAGACATTAGGGGTAACAAGACCCGATCGGCTCGGAAACACCGGTTTGCCAGAGGCTGGGTCAGCAGGCAGTGAAGCGTTAAGTCGCAGACCCGTGCTGTGTCCATAGCTGGTCTGGGTCCGCTCAGCAGCGGGGCAGGGGCTGGTCTGGGCCCCGGGCAGACCCCGCTGGAAGGGCTGCTGTGACCACCCTTCCTTCTGCCAGAAGGACTCCACTCAGCACTGCGACTCCTGGTGTAGCCCGGCATAGTCACCAAATAAATATCACAGACAGTGAGTAATTGGGAGCTTGTTTTCAATTATACGTATTTGTTGATTATTTTAAATCCTATTTTTACAGACACTGCCAAAAAAGATGAAATATGTGTTCTAACTTAAAATAACTGACCTAATTAAACTAATCAAGCAGCAGAGAGATATCTCATTCTAGTAAACAGAATTCTGCCACCTCGCCTGCTCAGTATGGCTACTGTCTACCATGGATCCAACTTCTCATCAACCTTCTCCAACTGACTCTTGGCTCTCCTTCAGCTTAACTCTCAGTGACAGCAACTTCTATGCTGATAAGCTACCTGCACTCATGGCTGCCCGTCTCCTTGGTCTCACACCTGCAGGTCTGGCTTCACTCTTCTGCTGCAAAGCCCTTGTTCTACAACTGCCTTTATCAGTGCTCTCTGCTTTCTCCAGCTCATTCCCACTTCATGTCTGTCAGCTTTTTCCAGAACTCAATTGTATCAGGTGTCTAGTACATGGGAAAAAGTTTTGTTTGCTTTCAGCCCCCTCCTCACTCCCTTCCTTTCTCGCTTCCACTAATAAGGTCTCTCTTGCCTTTTCACACTTTCAAAGTCTGATTTCCCGAGCTTCTATCCCAGATGACCTCCACTTACACTTGAGCTCAGCTTATAAAGGAAAGCAGCTCCAGCAGAATTGTGGAGAGCAGAATTGCTTCCTCCCTCAGTTTCTCTGGCATCCTCCTAGCAAAGTTTGCTTTTTTGATGAAAATAAATCCACCTCCACAATCCATTCTGCCTCCTATTCTTTATCCACACAAGCTTTTGCCAACTTTCTACCAAGAAAAAAAGGATACGTGACTTTCAGACCTTTGCACATATTACTCTTCTTCTGCCTTTTTCCTCATCCTTTTCTATCGGACATTGAAATTACTTTGCTTCTGTCCACTCCTTCAATTCTCCAGGAATTCTTCTCACCCTCAATCTGTTTCCTATTTTCCTCCATGTCTTTGTATGCCCAGCATTACCAGCTTCAGCATCTCCCTGCCCAGAAAGTCCCCACACTGACTGCTTGCTTCTCCATCTGTTGATCCGTCCCTACTTCAGCCTTCACATCCCCATTTTGCTGATTCTGTCTGCATAAGGTGTTTTTCCCTCCCCGCTTTTTCACACAGGAACTGGTCAATCCTCTTACATCAACATCCTTCTCTCTGGCCTTCCTCATGCAATCTTTCCCCGATACCATTCCCTCCCAAATCATGTTGCAAATACGTTTTTCTTAGCTCATGTGTTGCTGTGTTCCCTATTCCTCCTTGGGCTCTCCCTTCTCTATTATTTATGGATTACTTGCCTTGAGTTTTGAGACTGTTCATGATTTACTGACACATCCCATTTCCTCTCATCTGCTCCCAAGATGTCAGTTCTTGCCTCCAATCAGCCCTTGGCACCAAACTTCCCCATTTGCTACTTTTTAAAATTAGGACTTTCTTGCTTTCTTTTCTTCCTCCCATGTTGTCCCCTCACACAGGAAACAACGTAAAAATTAATTCATTCTGGTCTTCAGAAATTCTCCTTTCCATTAATGTCTACAAAGAAACTAACAGCAATAGATCATTTTCTGCTCAGATCTCTTCACCTAAAATACTGTTTCCTTAGACTATTTATGCTGCTGCCTACCAGGAATGGTCAAAATCCCTGAGTGGATCTTCTAGTTGCTATAGAAATATAAATACAAAATAACAAAAAGAACTTGGAACCAGAGTAGGCAAAGTACACACAATTTATACCATTTGCTCCTTGCAGAGAGAACTCCAGAGAGCACCTGCAAATAAACTAACAGCCCCACATCCCTAGCAGGCTTACATGCCAATATTGATGATAAAGGATACTCAAGCTCTATACACTAGCTTACCAGCCTCCTTCAGGTGTTGCTTTTTCTTATTTCAATGAGAAAAGCACAGGGGAGAGAAGGGGGAGAGCATCACAAGACATCCTCCCTAATATACAGTCTCTCTGAAGACAAAACTTGGGGAGCCTTGTATTAAGTATGCTAAAACCACTGCAAGCTAACAGATGCACACAAGTACAACAACTTGACTTCTGCAGGATTCCTGCAAGCACAGTCTGCTTAGTAAAGGCCTTAATTAACAACTTTGCAAAGGACAATGAGATTATAACAATTATTCACTGCAGGCAGCCTGTTTTTTCCTCCTCCAGTCTCCAGCATTTGCTTTAGCCTGCATTCCAGATAAATATTTTATTCTGTGCAGGCAGAAGGTTCATTATGTAAGTGACAAAGAGAAAGCATCAATTGCCATATACACAGATCCTAATGCACCTGGTTAATGTAGTTATAATATGTCACCGCAAACATCTTGTCAGCATTTTGTAATTAAAAAAGAAAAGCTACTGCAATAATAAAGGCAATGCATTTAACAGAGACAAATATCACATGTAAGATGATCTTTCAAAGCAGAAATAGACATTACCAAAGCAAAGCCTTGATAACCTTGCCCTACATACTTCAGTACCCTTGAATGCTCTTTGGCCCAATAAAGTACCCTTTTCCTCTCTACAATAGCACTATTCAGATAGCTAACACTGACCAATCTACAGGGCTGCAACATTTTTCAAAGGGCAAAAAGGGTTTCTTTCCCATTAAGTCAGCAGGATATTTATTTCTTTATAACAAAGAATTTTCTGAACTGCTGAGAGATTTGTCAAAACGGAATCACAAGTGATACATTAAACAACCAGAGGGGAGAACTTATTATTAGGCACTAAAAGAGAAAGCTGCAAGTTTACAAATAAGAATAGGACTGTGTACTTGACTTTGTAAATTCTCAGTTAATGAGAAATCAAACATGAAAGGCAAACATTTAATCTAGAGTAAATTTAGTCATTTAAATCACAGCCACTCACAATCCTGCAGTCTTACACTTCATAATACGCAGTAAAGGGCAACAAGCATGGCATAAACATGTGCCCGCTCAGTGCTCCGGAATATGCTGTGGTTATTTAAATATGAGTTAGAAAACCACCAGAAGGATCTATATTAGGAAAATGCCACCTCCCTCCATTGCAATCTAGCCCGTAATAAAAGGCAGGCTGCTCAAGTGGCCTCAGAGGTTCCCTGTGCAGGACAGCACCTTTCCTTTTCCAAGGATACACTCTGCTCAAAAGGCTGGAAAGTCTCATTGCCTTCCTCTGGCACAAAGAGTCCTGGGTGGTTGATTGCAAACACCCAGAGCACACTCTGTGGAATAGCGTTTAAGACTTGAGAAAGAAAGAAAGAAGCAAGGGTGGTTTTACATTGCCACAGGCCAACAACCATATCAAATCTGGATGTCTTACACCCCAGATTACAGCGATGAAAAGGGAAAGGAGAGAGTAACATCCGCTTCCTCCAGCAGCCTGAGCATGAACTGTTGTATTTTAGCAAGGGACAACACAATATAGCAAAGACTTCTTAGCTGTGTACACTGGTCTGACACCAGTGCCTTCTTGCTGCCACAGACCGAGAGAAATTGGATTAAGATTCGCTTATTTTCAAGCTTTTCCCACTAGCTAGACTAAGTGCCTCCCTGCTCAGCCAACCCTCTATCCAGAGTCCCCAGGGAGGCATTTACCTTTTCCTGCAGGTCCCGGAGCCCTCGTGTCTCTGGCCACAGCAGTGGACTGCACCCAGGAGCCAGGCATCTCAGCGTTCAGTGCTTGCTCTCCAGTGAGGATCCTGACTTTTCTTACATAGAGCATGGGACTCGAAAAGACCTCCTGTTCACCAAGCTTACAAAATCATAGTACTGGAAGACAAACCAGAAGGCCATTTAGTTCATCCTTCTATCCATGGCTAGATCGACTGTAAATATGGTATTTGCTCTTAAAGATCTCCAATGATGCAGACATCACAACTTCCCTGACAGTCTCTCTCCAGCTTTCACCGTCCTTTCTACTTTTTTTTGCTTCAGTTTAAGTCCATTACTTCTTGCCCTGTCTCTGTGGACATAAATAAAAGTCATACACCTACCTTCTTCAAATTTGACCTATTACTCTAACAGAGGAATTTCTTAGACTTAAAACTCCTCCTTGTTTTCAAAACAAGCACTATGGGGCATAAGGATCTAAGCATTTTGTGAAAGAATTTTGCAGAGATTTTTAGGGAGAGAAGAAATACGAAAGTGAGTCAAACTCTGTCCTTATATTTGCTATTCATCTAACTAATGATGTTAAAGAAATCCGAATGACTAAAGATAGTAAAGGGGCATGAATAGCTTAGAGATGGAGCAGAAGATTAGCAACAACAGAACTGTTACGGTTCTTGATCTGAACAGTTTCTTTTATTAAACATTAAAAATACTCTCCCTGCCATTTCAGAATTTCAGTCTCTGTGTTTGAACCGTGTCCTGGATTATCATGCACTAACAGAATTATCCTGCAGGCAGTCAAATATAATCTTTCCTCTCCTTTCCTGTTCATCTCTCATATACATCCATGAGCACACATGGTGTTCCTCTCTAATTTGGTATCCTCCAGCACAAGCAGTTCGTCATCCATTACTGCAATCAAGGCTGATGCTGGAGGATAAAACAGAGAAAAAACCGTACTGGAACTCGAGGAGATTTGGTCTATGCTGTTAACGGGTACTGAATAACAGGAGGAATATATTGGTACTTATTGCCATCTGCCCATGGCTGGAACAACTGAATAGTCCGTTATATGTATATTTTCAGCATTGTGACTTTAGGAAGAGCCTTGATAAGAATACATAGACTATTTCAACCCATTAAATATTCATCTAATGAAGTATAAGGATGTAGCAGTTGGAAACATTTACCTGCTAGGAACTCCTTCTGTCCTAGGTGCTTTACTTGCTCCAATGAGGAGCACTTCCTATAAGGAACACTTCAGGGGGGTTGGTTTTGGGGTTTTTTTGGGTTTGTTTTTTAAAAATTTTTTAAAATTTATTTGTTTAATATAGCATCTCCATAGAAGCAGAAAGTTAATCTTTAATTGATGAATGCAAAAGCTTAGACAAACCACAAACGCACTATTCAGCATGTCAGGCTTACAAAGGAAGTTCTGGTTCTATCAGGTTTCCACACCACAAACAGCTGCAACATTGGCTTATATTACTAATCACTCGCAGTATTTGTGTCTTGGGTTGTAACAGATGGTGTTTGTGAGGCATGCAAAAGCTTCAGATAGCCAAATGGTACAGCAGTTGAGATAAGGAAAAAAATCCTCAAAACAAAATACCCATCCCTACTGCGGAGGCTGGAATGTGAGCAGTGTTTAAATTATTCCTAGTCTCTGAGAGCACAGTGGATTTACAGACTCTTAACCCTAAATAGGACTAGATTCAATCTTTCATATTTCATTACCCCCGTAAATCCACACAATGCCAGCTAATAGATGTGAAGCACAGCAACACCAGACAAACCACGACACAGGAAAGTAATGTTCCTGATACTTGGAGAGGCCTGGGCTCCAGATCACAACAGTACAACTCAGGTGTAGTTCACAGATGTTTTGGTAACATCTCAGTTCTGATGGCAAAAAGTAGGATCTGTTATGTTAGGGCACTTAAAAGTTCAAGGTGATGCACCATTAATTCAATCCAGTCATCTGTAGAGAGTGGAGGAACCTGCTCTATAGTGGCCCAGGAAGCTGTAATTCTCAGTGCTAAGCTGTTAGCAAGTAATTTTTAGGGAACTTCTGTGAGCTTCCACCCCTGGGGAATCATTTTCAGCTAGGAGCTTTTTTGCCTACGTGCTGGCCAGGCTCAACAGACATGGAATGGATGAAGGACACAGTGCCCACCTTCACACCAGCGCTTAACTTCCTGACATCTCAGGAGATCTCTCAGTAATTTCACATTTTAACAAAGAAAGAAAGATGCTAGAGCCCAGGGCAGCTGCCAGTCACTACCTAGGCTTGTTCTGAGATGAAAGAATAGAGACAACAGAACTAATTTCTGCCAACTCTGGTGGATTTAAGTCAATAGTGGGTCTTTCTAATAGCATTCTCAAATAATGTAGTAATAAAATTATGACTGTTGTCTATTGTCTTTAGTTAAGCAAAATAGCATGGGTGTTAGAGAAAAAAGCATACTTCACAACTAAAAATTGTAGCTGATATTGGACTTTCTTTTTTGTAGAACAAAATAGCACCTCCCCAATTTCTACTGTTCATTATCTTCCTTTTACATTAAAAACACAGGATCAAGACAAAGATTAGTTTTTCTTCATTCAATAAAAGTGCATGCCTCTAAAAATAATTTGGAAGAAAGTATTGGGTTTTATAAATAAAACTTTTAGAAGATACTCTGACCACTGCTAGATACCATTATGCAGAGCTGACTCACATTATACTGAACACAGCTGGACTCACTTATTTCTCTATTTCTAGAGGTTATTAGCACTGAAAAACTAACCTGCATTACTTTTAAAACTCTCCCAACAGACAGGCTTTGGATTCTCTCAGCACCAGCTAGTGGGCTTAATTTTATGATGATATTTGTGCTGTCTTTGCTTTTAAAGCTGCCTGGTTTTGTTTAAATGATGATAATATTTAAGCACAATGCCAGCCTGAACAGCCCTTATTACAGGTTTATGTGACCTTGACATGCAGCACTGACATTTATTACCAGTGATACCTGGATGATACTTTTGATGTCTTACTATCAAATTTGGAACCACTGAAGAGAAAAACATTTTACTATTACTTTTCATTGAAGCAGGACTGTTTCTGTCAAGGGATGCCCAGCAATGTCACCACAGAATCTTGTAACTGCAGAACACAAAGCACAGAGAATTAATACAGCATTAAAATATGGAAAAATGTACTTGACTGGGCCCTTTCAGATCATGCACAGGTGGAAGTGGAACACACCATTCACTGAGGATTTATATGGGCACCCAACAAAACACATATGATCACAGTAGCAAAACTACAAGTCACCTTCCCAGATAATCAGTGCTTTCCTTTCTTCCTCAGCATGTCAGGCTTACAGAGAAAGCAATAATAAGATGCTTCTCTCAGTGCTTTCAAAGAGCCTGATCCTGAAAGCGGCAAGTGTTTTCTCAGGTCTTCTCTTGGAGAGGCTGGAAGAGAGTTGAGATAAACCTCAGTACTACATACAACAGGCACATGATGTAGCTCTACTTGCTTCTGCCATAGCATAAAATTATGAGGAAGTCAATACAAGTGGAAAAAATGTCTCAGCATATATAGCCCACAAAGAGGCTTCGCAAGAAAATCAGTACTTACTCCTACTTGTACCAGAGACCTCATGGATAACCTCACAAACACCACCTCTTCCTCAGGTCTTCAATTTATCTTACTATGAAATGACAGCATCAATCATCAGGATGATTTTTTTTTTTTTTAAACCAGCACCAGTATCACGGCACCTTACAAGGATTTATTTGCTTCCTCTCATTGCACAATACAGCTGTGGGGAGAAGAAAAAGAGGCCTGCTCTGTCAGTCACAGAGGGGCCAATGTCAATGCTCACTACTCCTGCAGAGCTCTGCAGCGAGTTTCATGGCATGCGTTTCATTACTCTCCTATCTAGCTCCTTCCAAATCTTTTTTGTTCCACAACAATCAGAATACTTCAGTGGTTGATCACACAACACTTCTCTCAGCCACATCCTCTGCTGCTACCATTAATGACTGAGGGACCATATCAAATTTGGGTTGAAAACCTCTCTACTTGTGGGGCTGAATGCAGAACTAACCCTCTGCCATAGGAATACACCAGGTATTTAACCTGAGGTTGCTGGCACTAAAACCAGGAGAACTGAAGGCCTTCCTACGTGGCAGCCATCTTGCAGCTGACACATCAGCATCTTAGGTACACCAGCCATTAAAGATGTAAAAATCACATGCTACAGTAAAATACAAGTGATATTTTCAGTATTATTAGGCCAAATCCTGGGTCCCTTGATTTCTATTAATGGTTAAAGAAGGAAACCGTTTCTCTAAGAGGCAATCAGTCTTGCTAAAGTACATAAGCATAAACTGAATCAAAGCTTCAGAAACTCACTTTACATCTTATGTAAAAATAGAAAAAGTAATATATGCAATGGAGTCATTAAAATGCATGTGCATTTGTGTGCAGGCTCTCTTTCTTCTCTTCCTTCCCTTCCCAGCTTGATAACTATATTGTTGATAGGAATAAAATATCAGCCTTTACTTGTACACATACCCGAGATCTTGTAAGTCATTACAACGTGTTTTTGAGATTTGCCACTTCACTGCTCTATAAAAAGCTTCCTGAAAAAGTATTAACAGATGGCCTCTTACTCTCTGAGACTGTTCGCAATACACCAGATGGCAACCTGAAAGAGAAAATCCAACTTACATTTTCAAAACTGAAAGAAATGTGACAATATCCTCACAATAAATATACAGCATGAAGGTAGCAATAAATGATCTGTTTGAAGCAAACTGGCTTGCTTTATTTAAGAAGGGAGTCCAGCCCTCATTTTATAATGTATTGCAGAATGCTTCATATCCAATACTGGAAGTAATTTCTGATGCAAGCAGAAAGTTTGCTGTAAATGAGCAACAGATTTATGAGGGGCAAGGTTATTTGAAAGAGTGAAAAAATGGGCCGATGGCCTTGGGAATTAAGACTTTGTACACTGGATCCCTCGTATCTGGTTTGTGTCTGAGAACTAGTCAGTGGGTTGCAGCATTTTTGCTATTAATGTTAGAGGTATTAAACCCAACCTGCCAGTCAGGTTCTTGTTAGGGGAGGGTAATAACTGTTCCAGACACCGCTTTCAAGCTTTCCGATTCACCTGCTAAACAACAGCTTAGCTCAGCTCACAAGAACTGGAGAGCCCTGCTAAGTACAATTAATCCTTCTCAGCGTTCTTCGCTGTTCTTTGGGGCTGGCACTAGCAGTTAGATGAATCGGGATACCCTTCAGATAGAGGGAGTAATCCCTAACCCACAACAACCCCCTCTAAAACACAAGGACCACTGATGGGGTTAGAGATGTTCTCCAACACTTCAGGAAACCTAAAAAGAGGTCTTTGTACTTGTACAGTATCAGCATGACGCGGCTTCTTTTTTGGATAAAGCTTTGAGGTGTCTCTGTAATTTCAGTAACATTGTGGTGATCCTTTTCCTAAATGGCAAAGCCCCAAGGAGGAGATTAAGGGAAGGACAGGTAACGTTCCATCTATCTCACACCAAGGATCAGTGTAACCGTCCCTAGCAAGTTCACCTTTGACCTGGAAGCCCATCAATTTTCTCCTCCAGAGCCTCTCCAAAGGTGGCACGCAGAAACGGGATGTGAAAATACAAATGCTGGGAGGGGTGGCTGACACAACCAGAAGGCTGTGCTGCTATCCAGCGTGATCTGGACAGGCTGGAGAGCCAGGCAAAGGTGAACCTCATGAGGTTCAATAAGGACAAATGTAGAGTCCTGCATCTGGAGAGGAATAATACCAAGCACCAGTACAGGTTAGGGGTCATCCTGGTGGAAAGCAGCACAACGGAGAAAGACCTTGGAGTCCTAGTGGACAGCAAGTTCTCCAGGGGACAGCAGTGTGCCCTTGTGGCCAGGAAGGCCAATGGTATCCCAGGGTGCATAAAGAAAACTGTGTCCAGCAGGTGTAGGGAGGTTCTCCTCCCCCTCTACTCTGCCCTGGTGAGACCGCACCTGGAATACTGTGTCCAGTTTTGGGCTCCCCAATTTAAGAGAGACAGGGATCTACTGGAAAGAGTCCAATGGAGAGCTACGAGGGTGATTAAGGGACTTGAGCATCTCCCCTATGAAGAAAGACTGAGGGAACTGGGGTTCTTTAGTCGTGAGAGGAGAAGACTGAGAGGGGATCTTATTAATGTCTATAAATATCTGAGGGGTGGGTGTCAAATGGAAGGGGCCAGGCTCTTTTCTGTAGAGCCCAGCAATAGGGCAAGGAACAATGGGTATAAACTTGAGCATAGAAGGTTCCACCTCAACATGAGGAGGAATTTCTTTCCTGTGAGGGTGACAGAGCCTGGAACAGGCTGCCCAGAGAGGTTGTGGAGTCTCCTCTGGAGACTTTCAAAACCCACCTGGATCTGTTCCTGTGTGACCTGCCCTGGGTGTTCCTGCTCTGGCAGGGGGGGCTGGACTCAATCTGTAGAGGTCACTTCCAACCCCTAACATTCTATGATTGTATGCCTACAACTGCCTTCATGGAAATACAGAGCTATATGTTGTGCCATAAGGTTTTAAGCAGAATTCCCCGTTGAAGTCAATATGCCATAAGCACAAAATTGCCTGTAGGACAAATTATAAAATGACAAACTAGACAGCTGTCCTACCATTGCCCATAAAAGGCAACTGATTTCTATAAAGCTGCTATTTATTATTAATAATATAAAATATTTATCATGATACCAGATGTATGAAAATTGTCACAGAGAGAGTTCCCTCTTTGCTTTGTCAATGGCAATACGCCCATTTTCACAAGCTATAAACAACAGCAAAAATAACTCTATGGAGATAAGACAATAGGGCTAAATCTGGGCTTTCTATGCAAGCGTGCCACCACATACCTGAAAGAGGTTTTTTTGTTATTCCAAGACTGTAGACTGTATCAGCAGATTGAAGAGTTTCAGGTAAGAGAAGGTATCTGCTAAGTTCCAATCGTTTAAATCAACTGCAGTATGACTGCAGATTTCACCTGGAGCTGCAACAATCTGTTCACCCTAAAACAAACATTGGTTTAGTTGCCTGTTAATATTGCATGACATCATAATTTTCTGATTAGGCTAGAGATCCATAATGGTAGAAACTACACAGTTGAAAAAATTAATCTTCAGAAGAACACAAGGCAAAGCAACATTCCAGTGTGAATGTGATTAATATTTTTTTCAGTCATTATTCAAGACACCAGCATGATGCTTAAGTAGCAGCGTTTAAATACTCTTTTGTATCTGACAAAAAAGTCAGTGTTTTAGGATCTCAGGACTGCCTAATTTGGAAAGTTATAGTATCAGATCCCCCTAGTTTTATTACACATTACAGTGGTGTTCATGGTCTGAGCTCACCTCATCCTGTTCCCACCTGGTGCTCATCACCTTCTGGATCCAGGCCAGACTACCACCTTCACTCCTTGCAACAACGCACTAATGCACATCCCCTCACTTCACTGCTGCCTCCCTACAACTACTGCAAGCCTTGCAAAGCTACTCAAAAATGTTCAGATACATTGCTAGGAAAGGGAGTGGTAATTGAGTTGCTTTCATCTATCTTCTTCACATAGGTGCTAAGTTCTGCAAGGCAGGAGCTGTCTCTTAGGTCACACACTCCTTCCTGCTCTGGCACTCCTATAACTTCTTGGGGAGCTAAATCAACAGAAGAAAAAAAAAAAGAAGAAGAAGAAGAAAAAAGTATTTTGTTGGGTTATCAAGCTGAACCAGCTCCCAGGGAATCAGACACGCACCAACAGAAGGGTGAGGGCAGAGCCAGCCAGCTGTGAACAGCAGCAGGGAGGTGGGACCACCCCTGCTATTGGCAGCCAGCGCAGCCACAGCACAAAACCTCTCCCCTGCCATGGTTTGCATGGTGTCTAGCACAACTGGGCCCTTATCCAGTTAGAGTCTCTAGACCCAACTGAGAATGGGAGATTTGAAACACTGCACATTTTCTAGTAAAAAAAAAAAACCACACAGCACCACTTAAACTAGAAATGCACCTTTGCCATTTGAGTGAAACAAGGCAAATCTGCTAATCCCAGTGGCTTTCATGCAGTCACACCAGCAAAGAACTTCACTGACTTTATAAAAGAGACTGGGAAAAAACCCTAGTTCCTGTTACATTTTGTTTCCCTTATTCATTCACTGAAAGCTTTGTTTTCCATTTTGAAACCGACTGAATGACAGGGGTACCAGATGATGACAGCTTGTCACCATTCACTTCTGGAGCTGGCAGGCTGGAGTGGAGTGCAGTGCTTTGCCAATGTACAGGCTCAAGAAACAGAGATGCCAGACCCCAAGATATGACTGCCCTGGCCTTCCGAAAGCAGTTATAATATTCAACATCCAATCAGTGACTTCTGCCTATGAAGCTCTTTTTGCCTTGCTGGTGCTAAAGAGGGAGGTGCTGGTATCACACCAAATGGGACAAGGTTACTAATCATGAGGTAGCAAATCATGAAAGTGCAAGATTGCCACAAGAGTTGGGCTGCTCTGCAGCCTGAAAAGGGCCCGAAGAAAGGAACTGAAGAAAAGCATGCTACTTTGCAGCCTGATCCCAGTTCCAAATGTACCTCTTGTTACTAATATCTTTACAAAACTAAATACCAACCCTCAAACTCACGGTCATTGTCCTGTCCATAACATTTCAAAGGCATAATCGCTTCTGAAAACCAGCCACTTACAGACTAATGCATTTTGCTGCTCCAACACAAGAGTTCTCCCATGTTTCTAACTTGCACCGGGAGCCCCACTGACCTGCTTTTATATCTTTTACTTTTCAGTCCCAATTACATTGAGAGTTTCTTAATGCAAACATGACTTTATATTCCCCCTGTACAAGAGGTTCCCTATGAACAGATAGTAATCAATCTGCACTGAGAAAACACGTGTCTCATAGACTTTTATTCTTTCTTACACTTGTCCTGAATTTAAAGAGGGAGGAAAAAGAAAAGAAAAAACCAAAACAGAACCAAAGTGCAGAATCCAGCTGAAATTAAGTCTTTGGCTCAGTTTTAAGCCAAGGGCATGAGAAACCTGAGTCCTGTTTTGGAGTGCAATGAGCTTGGTGAAGCCTTGGGGGTCTGAACTGATAGCAGACACTCTTTGTTGCCATTACATTGAGAAAGGCTTACATCTCTCATCTTGATATTATTCATTAGAATTACACCATTCATTATAATTGTTATTGATATTTTACATTTTAGAAATTCTACGTCTGGTTTCACTCTTACTAACTCTGGAGTAAATCACAACGTCGCTTGCAAGTGTAAAAGTGGCACGAGGGAAGGAAACAGGCCTCGTGGAAGAAGATTATTGAAATGTCTTGTCCTAGGTTTCTTTATGCAGGGGGCAAAAAAATATCAGCTGAGACAAGAATGCTGGGAAACAGCAATTTCTCCTTCATAAAGAGTTAGAGCATAGCTCTTAGGATCACAGCATTCAAATAAGAATCAGCATTTCAGCTGGAGACAAATGCACTAATCACGGTCATGAACAGCTGAACTAAATGTCTCAGCAAAACCACTCAGCAATGGCATTAGTCATGATAAAGGATAAAGGATTTTCAGCATAGGACACA
Source organism: Actenoides lindsayi (assembly GCA_025331215.1). Taxonomy (NCBI): domain Eukaryota; kingdom Metazoa; phylum Chordata; class Aves; order Coraciiformes; family Alcedinidae; genus Actenoides; species Actenoides lindsayi. Next base: position 28,734 of record WTSP01026075.1, read on the forward strand.
CTCAAAGAATATAAACAGAATCCTTTGTGCCTGCTTCTATAGAGGAATGATTCAGAGTATGTATTTGAAGAACTTGCAACTAAAATAGCAGCACAGTTCAAGACATCCTTAAAAGAAATGTGTCTGGAAGAGAAAGAGCAGCTCCACAAATTGTTTTTTAATTGTCCAGATGACCAATTCCTCTAGCATGGAGCAGGAGGGGGGGGAGTGGGAAAGAATGGTATGATTACAGGAACAAGAAGGGTTATTTTTAAAGTAAATTGAAACACACACACAGAAAAAAATCTCTATGTTACCTTTAAGCATTCTTAAATTTACCCTTTATTAAAAAGTGACCAATCTATTCTATATTCTATGAAGTTGTAAGGACATGACAAATAGAACTTCAAGCCTATTTTATAGTAATCTACTCTCAACCACCTATTTTATAGCAATCTACTCTTAACCATCTATTTTATAGTAATCTACTCTCAACCACCTCTCCTTCGTATGCTGATCTTTTCTTCCAAGCACATTAGCTAGCAGTGTGTGAAGAAAATGCCAATGCAACTGAAGAGATTATAAAAAGATTCAGCAGTAAAAATTCCTAGAAATCAGATTTTTTTCTAATCTACATATCACATGGAAATGTGCAACTTACTATGTGAGAACAAGTGACATTAAAAGGGTGCCAGTTTTTCTTATTGTTTAAAATTTGGAAGCACTACTTCCAACATGCTTTCAATGCAAAAAAAAATAATAATTCTACAATAAAAGCACTTCACTAATCTGGTGACATATCTCAGCGACTTATAGCTGATGATGATTAACCGTATCACAAGTCTTCCTTTCAATTGCAAAATAAAATGCCTAGTGGTAGCTAAAATCCCACAGCTTCTGATTGTCTGACTCTGGTTCTTTGATGTGTTACTGACCTCTAGTTGAGGAGCTCGGGAATTACAGGGCAGAGCCGCTCCCACATATGCAGATGACATCTGAAGAACTAGTATAAAATCCTAACAAAGAAGTGAAAAACTGGAGAACTTTTGCCTGCTTTCAGCTGTGGTCATGAAGAAGAGGCAATGCTCAGTGTAGACAAGCACTGTCTGTAAAGCAGATGGAAGGTTCACACAAGGAACGGGTGTGAGATTTGATGTAGGAACATCATGTTTGCTCTTCCTAGTTTTCAGTTTTAATGTCTTCTGACTCATTTGAACCTCTCAAGGAAAGAGAAGTGTTACTGATCTGCAGTCAAGGATACAGCTTTGAGAAATCCAGACCTGGCTGCTGTTTCAAACTAAGAAATGTGTGAGAGAGAAAAGGGAGAGATGTGGGGGCCTCATGAAACCAAACAAGCATCCAAATTCCATGCTGTGCTACCAACATCTTGCCATGTAAACACGATAAATATATTTCTGAAAAATTATAACTGACCTTAGAACACAGAGTGCCAAGATAGTTGGTTTTTTTTCTAGGAGAAAAGAAATCTCACCAATACTCAGGTACCCACTCTTCAGCCCACTGGCTTCCTTTGGTAGCACTAGCTCTGGGATGCATGTGCCACAGACTTCTGGCACTGGTTCAGCATTTTAAACACACACTCAGCTAACACACTTAAGTGTTGTACTGAATAGGCACGCACTTAAGTGCATGGCTTAGTGCTCTAGTAGGTCAGGGCCTATCTGTATTTAATAAAGGTAAATGAAGGTCAGCACTTCTTTCACCAAGTGAATATTCAAAGAATCCTGAGACAAACCATCACTTACAAAGGCAGGGAAAAATTCTGATCTCAATTGTATGGGCTTACATCAGAAAGAACATCATTACTTTAACAGAGCAAATTGAATAGAGCAAATGGAACAAATACAGAAGATACTCAATGTGTTTCCACCGAGTATTATCTTGGAAAAGAGTAATTGCAGGCAAAAGTAACAGTTACAGAAGCAAACAACCCTCAAAAGAAATGAGGGTTTGAAAATTCTTAAAATATGAAGACCCATTTAAAGCAAACCTATCTCAGCTTCCCTGTCCAGAATGCTACACCTCCAAAATAAATAGCTTTAATCTGTGCTAATCTTATTTCCACAAAGAAAAGCTAAAGCTGGAGACAAGAAAATGATTACACTATCAAGTTCAATAAGCCAATCTATTTGTTTTTAACATCCCTGGTCTTGATTTTGTTTAGTAAAACAGGGTATCCAAGTTTTCCAGCAGAGCAGATAAAGGCAAAAGATGAGTATCCCACAGCTGCATGTAATGAGGGCTCCCTAAGTAATGGATCACATCCTTCTTGCTGTGAAATATTCGAGAGCTCAAGTAAAAAGCAGCATTTCCTTCAGTGTAAGATCCAACCTCACTTCAAAAACAGGAAAATGCTGGAAGTCTTAGGCTAGGGTGTAGGTTCGATCCAGGATAGATATTATACACTTCATACCTGCCAAGACTTGTCTTCTAGGAATTATATCCTATTACCATGAAAATATTTCAGAAAAGGCTCTGTTTTTTAAAGCTGGAATAGCAGACAGATCAAAACAAACTTTTTTCCAGACACGTAATTAATACTCACCTATTTATTAGGCAATTTGTTGGGAGAAAAAGCCCTGCTTAAAATTTACTGCACCTCTCTGGCCAGGGGCAACACTTCTTGGGCTCTGCAGGGGCTGTGTATCCTGGTCTTCCAGGAAGCAGGAGGAGAACCATCCTTCTGAAGGCAGCATGGGGGAGAGATTGCAAAGCAGTACAACAAAGCTTGACTGTGGTAGGGGTACGAGGAGAAGCAGAAGAAAAAGCTGCTGCTTCGTTTTTCAGAGAAAAATTACCACCAGGCTTTTCCAGTCGGGCACCTCTTCTTTATGGCAGCCTCTCCTCAACTCGGACTACTTTTTGTCACCTGTAGACTGCATTCAGAAAACTCTGGAAAAGCAGAAACAGCTTTGAGTTAAAAGGTCCCTTTAGATCCATGTCTCATCAGAGTTCTTGAGAACTGGGGCACAGGTGCCACTCTCTCTCTAGAGCATGGCAAACAGAAGCAGCCTAAACCCAACTCCAGCCTTCAACACGGTGCTAACGCGGATGATTATTTGTGGAGCCAAATTAGAACTGGCGTTTTTAATACCACGAGAAGCTGCACGAATTGGGATTTTTTTTTTATCACCTTCTTGTTGCCAATATTTTGAAGCTCTCCCACAAGACAAAAATTACAAAAAATTCTGGTTTAAAAACTTGAGTTGACACTTGTGAAACGAGCCGCTTCATTTTGACAGAGGTGAACGCTTTCCTTATGAGGTCAAAAGTTTTTACTTTATTATTTTCACAAAGTAATTGCATTCTCATTTGTTATAATACCCCTTTATATTATGTCAAAATTATGCAATATGATAAAAACTGAAATAAAATTGAAGCGAAGGTCCCTGATCTTATCAACGCAAAACTTTTCAATAAAACTGTCACCAAAGCAATATCTCTACATAAGACAGTTGGATTTAATCAAATAAATATTTTTCCTGACAAAAAAAAGACTGCAGTCAGATGATACTCAACCAGCTCTTCTACTGATCTCGACAAAAGATGCATAAGCAAGACTTTGTTCACAAGACTCGCAGCTACATTTGCAGCCCAACCCAGCCTGAAGCACAACCAGACTCTGGCTTCTTTGGTACTCACTTTACCAAGCATCAGCAACAGGCTGCCTAAAAGGAGTCCAGCCCAGAGATCTGCTAAACATTTAGTGCAGGCTGGCCACGGAGCACCTGCAAAACATCAGCAGTATGTAACCTGCAGGTAACTGCTCTTCAGTTGCACGGTAAGGAGTAAACTGGGAATCTTCAGCACAAGCGTGTAACGTACTAGAAATGAAAGACTTTGATTCCACTATGGCATTGGGACTAAAAGAGAAGAGCAAGGGTTTTGCATACGTGGATAATGTCAAATGGGTGTACTTGGGACAGAATCAACAATGCACTGTCCAGAGGCAGATTTTTCACAAGTGAGAGGGGTAAATTCAAAGAACTTGTGCAGTCAATCATGATATGCACGAAGCTTACAGATTTTATAGCCAAAAAGAGATCAGGAACAGAAGAAGCAGGAAGATCTGAGTACCCCTAAGATGTCTGCAGTGCCTAAAAATCAGAAATATAAAATATTTTCCTTTCCAGTCTTGCTCTCTTTAAATTTCTGTTCTACCTTCTTGCTGGATCCTAATCTTTCAGATCATGACTTTATATCTGATTTCACTGTTCATTACATCTTACTGTGCCTTTCCTCTCTGCTGCTTCAGTCTATTATCCCCACTCCATGTCCAACTGCACCTACAGAAATATCACAAACTTTGCCATTTCCTTACTCAAAGCTCCATTATAGTTGGGGCCTTCACACACTACTGGATAAAAATGTTCTGCCACTACTCAGCACTGAGGCAAGCGTTAAAGATTGAGGGCAAAAGGCTCTTTTTGCTGCTTTACATGGTGGATCTTGACATCAATAGTCTATCTTCTTTCATAAGCAGAACTTCTACAGACTTTAAAAGGAGATCTGTGCATGTAGGCAGAGAAGAACTTTGGAGTCAAGATCCACCCATGCAGATCTGAAGATAATTTTCATTAGCTAGGAAGTCAAACAGAGGCATAGAAAGTTTTGACACAGAGTCATCTTAACTTGGTTGGGAGTTTCTGAGGTGAAAAGCGAGAAAGTCTATAAGCCTAGAACATTCTAAAGTGCTGAAAACCTAGTTACCAAGAGGGTAATTTCATTCTTTATGTAGCGTTTCACATTTCAATGCTAAGTAATCCCTAGGGCGGGGTGTGGGGGGGGAAAGGATCTCAGTTGCAACCATCAGGCACTTCCCAAATGCAGTCAGAGACCCTCTATCCTGAAGGTCTGAAACGTAAGCTGAGCACATCGCCCTGCAAAAAGCTGGGTGTTGACCATGATGCTGTGGCTCTTTTGCCAATGGTGATGCTGCTGCCTATCGGAGAAAATACACATTAGCTCCAGGAATTAAGAAATCCTGATAGGAGCATCTTGTCTCTATCCCATCCTCCATGCTGTGGAACACTCATTCCAGCAGGGGACTCCACTTGACCAATACAACACCGCAGCAAGCCCCTCACACACCACTAACATACAGCAGTGATTAATTAGGTAGCATCTAACCCAACAGCCGGGACACTCGGCTCCTTTGCCTGTCTCGCTACACAAAAACATTTGCAATTTGCACAGACAGCTATTAATCCAAAGCGTACCCCATTTCCCCCAGCAAGCACGGAGCACAGGCCAAAGGGGGGATTCCAATCTGTTGCACAGCACAGTATGAAGCTCCAGCATTTCCATACACTCCAGTGTGCACAGCATGCCTGAAATTAGACCCAAATCTTGCCTTGGCACACAGCGTGTTGTAAACATTCACCCAGATTGTTATAAATGCCCCCAAATACACAGCCATCTCCCATTTTCTAAAGATTCCTATTGCTTCTGCTTTGTTCGTCATGTATTTCTTACTTGGCTTTAACAATTTTGATTTGGGGGTGCTGTACAGCTAGAAACTGTCACGAGTTACGACTGACTGAGGTACAGCTGTTTAGGGACCACAGCTTCAATTCCATTGCTCAATCATTCCCATACATTAGCTTATTACCAGAGGCCTGTTCATTGACTCTGCTTCGTGCCAAGTGCTTACGAGGGCTACTCTGAGGTCCCCAGTGGAATCTCTCCACACACGTACCACAGGTAACAATTCCTGCTGATGCAGCACCATGCTGCTCCTCCAGCTGTTCTGGTGCCATCCTGAGAAACAGGGTCAGCACTGGCATCTCATTTATTTCCTGCTGCTTGGCTTGCATCCTCTTCCCTCTAGAGAGTCCTGTTCACAAGAGCACTTTACTTTTATTGCTCCCGTTAAGCTCTTCTGTTGTCGGTGGAGGCTGCTCAGCCTAGCAAAGCCCACAGCTCAGACTCTCCAGAAGCAACGTTTTGGTTGGTTTGAAAAAAAGTAATGTGCCTTCTCCCTTTGTCTCTCCCTCGCATTTCACGCAACCAATTCCAGAACAAAACTAACTCACACAGCACTTCAAAGAGCAAAGGTTTTTTTACTGCTATGCCTCCCTCACCCTCCCAAGCCTTACACCTCGGCTCAGCAGCAGGCAGGAGGGAAGGGCTGGCTTGGTGGACTGCTCAGCGACTTGGGCAATCATTCAAGAACATCCTTGCCCCAAGCATGTGGATACCAGTCTTGATTCACTGGCTGTCAGAGACAATTCTGTTTCCATGTCTCCCCAAAAGATTACTGGATTTTGATTAAGAAAGGTCAAGGGCAGCTTTTGCCTTTCAACATAAAGAGTATAACTCGAGGGGGGGGAAAACCCAAACAAAAGCACACAAACAAAAAGCAGCAATAACAACACTGAAAAAAAAACCAACAACCAAAAAAAACCTACTCATCACCTAGCACCAGGACTTTTATCTCCACTTGAAAATTACATTGCCTGAAGTGATGAGTGTCTTAGGGCAGGGTATGTACAAGAATGTTTCCATACAAATACATTTCTAAGTAATTTATCTACACACTATAATTCTAAGTCTCTGCAAAAAGTTGGGGTTTTTTACGGGTGTTTTAAGCAGGAGAAAAAATGCAAAGCTCAGACAGCCAAGTCTAAGATAATACCCATTTTCCAGATCAGTTTTACATGTACATCGTATTACTAACATAGCATTCCAGAGGTTTGGACTAATTCTTGACACTTCAATATATCCCACCAAAATAACTTTCCCAATTATTTGATTTTCCTTTGAAGGAAAGTGTGTCAAGAGATATAATTAGCTCTAGCTACAAATTCCACGTCTCTGCCTGGCACTGCTCTCAATACAACACACCTTCAGCCAGGGTGAAGTTGGTATAGCTGCACTGAATCTGCTACATGCAACCACAGTATTTCACACCAGCTGAGGATCCAAGTATACATGCCTGAGGGAAAAATATGTTTTCATCAGGCATAGTACTGCTGCAGAGCACATGGCATCTTGGCCCGAGTAAAACAGATGACAAATTCGTAAGAAATATATTCTTCTAATTGAGTTTAAGGCACTAAATAACCACTGTCTTTGAACAGAGAATCAGATTCACAGTGGGTATCTCTACATTAATTAGGAATAAGACTGTCACACAGATTTTAATGAAATGAAGTTATGTCTGTGGCTTCTCTAGGATATTAAAGTCAATTTATCTGAAGAAGACAAGTAATGAGTGGCTTTTTCTTTTTGTAGGAGTTGGAGCAGTTCATTGAGGAAGGCAGCAGGAGGTAGCACTGTAGGAACAACCTCTTACCTGCTAAGGTACAGACTCCGAGAGCCTCGATTACCAACATGGGATGGCAGAAACCCAGGATGCTGACAGACCACAACACGAATTACCACCCACACGCTTGTGGTTGTGAGCATAAGGTACAAACGGTACTTAAAATACTCAGCAAAACCATTTTTCTCAGATACAAGCTCCCAAATATACTGACTTTAATGCATTTACCAGCATAGCTTGGGACAAGTACTGCTCCACATCCCATGATGCTAAACACCACACTAAAAACTTAAAACTATATAGGCGGCTTTTAGGTATCCTAGTCCAAAATCAAGACTGCCAAGCCCCACTTAACACCTAAGAACACAAACACCCCAGTTCCTGTCACTGGACAGGCTGATCCTAAAGTGCACCAAGCAGCTCAGCAGCTATGGCAACCAGCAAGCTGCAACAGCTGAAAGTTTCCATCTCTTTCCACCAGTGGGGCCTCACTGGACCAATCCTCATGATAAACTACAGAAGTGGAAGAGCACACTGCTGTTAACCTTCACCCCTCAGGCTTACTTAGTGTTTCAGTGATGAAAGCACTAGTTTCATACACTGAAATTAAAAATTCAGATCCCCTTCTGTGTTAGAAGCATGAATGTCCAAATTAAAGCTTTTATTTAAAACAAACTTTGAACGAAACACACAAAGTTTCTCTTTTAGCTCTAGTTGGAGGTAAGCTGATGACAGCAGACACCTCAGTCCTTTACCACCATCAAGTATCTCCTTGATCACCCCAGCCCCAAGTCTTTTAGGTAAAGTGGACAGGACCTGTTTGCTGACACACATACTCTGCACAGCCTTTATAACACCTAAGCTTATCTTTTTCCACTTTTTGCACGACCAGCTTCAGCACGGATAATGAATTTTAATTCTTCAGTCACTACAGAACAGAAGGCCTGCATACACTGCATAGCCTTTTCAAAAGTGTTGTGAGCTGGTGTTTGAAAACACAACTGCAGCATCTGACTACTTCAGGCTGTAACAAGACAAAGGCAATAGCTCATGTTTTGATACAAATGGGATTTTAATTCAATCCAAGCATTTTCTGTACAACAGAAAGGTTTTATACAAAACAAAGGAAGCGTGACTTCAGTTGCAGAACAGGCACAAAGAAGTTTCTGAACTCTAGTGCTTCAGGAAGCCAAGAAGTTTTTTGAAAAAATCACCATGTGAAGTATTGTTATAGATGTTGTAATCCTGGTTGGGATCAGTCTCCACCATGTACAGCTCTCCTGCATGGACATTCTCAAAGTCAGCACTGAAGTTGTTCGGGTTAAACTGAACCCACAGAGTGTACCTGTAGTCAGCTGCACGCATGGAATAGCCCATGATTCTGATGTCTTTCAGCTTTGGCTTGTCAGAATTCCACTGAGGAGTGTCTGCAGGCCGGGGATACTGGCTGAAAGCAACAGGTTCTTCATTGAAACACCTGTAAGCATCGTCACACACCTTTTCCTCTTCCTCCACCTTCTCTTCAGAGGCTTTAAGATACGGGACAATGCTTGCCCCCTCAGTGCACAGTGCAACATGAAATGAGGCCTCTGGGCACACAGGAGGAACTTGGAGGCCAGCAAGTTCAGCAAGCGTCGGAAAGAGAGACACAAGCTCAACCACCTTTTTGTTCTGCCCTAAAAGAAACATCAAAAGGCAAGTTGTGGAACATGATAGATTGACAGACACTGGTAGAACAATTATCAGAATAAGTTTATAAAATAAGTTGGTGTTTTATTGAAAGTGTTTTGTACTGGATTTGTGGGGTTAAAAAAAACCCAAACAAATAAGACAATGAAGGTGTGGCAGTTAGCTCTGAAGATGCTGGTCTATGCATTTATGATGCATTTTAGCAAGAACACTTTTGGGCTTGTTTCTCAAATCCACAGCCTTCAAGACAGTAACATTCATTACTTTGAAAAAAACTCTTCAGAAAGGCAAAGCAAATTCCAGTGAAGGCAAAGCAAATTCCAGCGCCAATAATTTTAGCACGAGAGTGCCTCCATCAAAACAGTTTCAATGCCACCATTGTAAGTACAGATGGTACACAGAATGTTTACAAATCACCTTTGCAAAGCCAGCAGTCGCCACTACAAAAGGCAGGTCAAGTATCCTTCTAGGCACCCACCCCCCACAAAAATAAACCGCCTGCTGCAGAAACCGAACTGTTTCCGCTAAAGCAAAGCTAACCAAAGCAGAAGTTTGTGTCTGGACATTCCCTTCACCATCTTGTTCCTCATCAGTACAAGAAGCACAGCCAACGACACTGACTCAAGTAGGTAAGTATCACTCCATCACCACATCTCCTTTACATAAATCCACTGCAAAAAAAAAAAACCACTAAATGCTGGAAATTTACCTTGAGGTACCAAGCTCAAGACGTGGCTAAAAGGGTCAACATAGGGGAAGACCTTTCCTTGACTAACAGAGGAAGTTGTCATTCCTGGGACATAGAACATCAGCGGCACACGGGTAGCTACATCAAAGTTGCTGTATTTTGCCCATTCACCATGTTCTCCCAGGGACCATCCTAGAAGATAAAGAATATGATTCAGAGCAGATACTGGGTTGTAATTTAGCAATCATTTCTTTTTCACTGTAAATTGACTCTGGTTGTTGAGGCCACTAGTCTGTTACCAACGTTATATTAAAGGCAAATAACAATCTATATTTAAATATAACAAGATTTTTCTCTAATGTGAAAGCGATTTCAACAGCCACCTAAATCTTGCAACTTGATACTCTCCTATTAAGGAAGTAATTACACCTTTCCCTGTTCCTCCTCTCTAGGAAACCAGCATTAAAACAGCAGAAAAGAGGAGCTGGGGTGTGTCACAGTGCCTGCAAGAGTCTCCAGATCAATTCCACAAAGCACTTATTTAAATTTTGGGCAGCTACCAGCTCTCCAATACTCCTGTTAACACTGTAACCAAATATCCCTTGGAGCCAAGGCTGCTATCTGTGCCAGACTACCATATCAGGATGTTACCCCTGAGGAAGCAATAGAGATCAAAACTCTTTAGCTCTCCTCTTCCTCTTGGAAAAGATGCCAACACGACTTCCTTCCAGGCAGATTTATTGCCAGCTTCACTTTGGGGGAAGACAAAAAGAGCTCTATGACAGCTACGTTAACACATGAGGTTTTTTGGATCACTTTGCTAGCCATGGTACTGGAAACACCGTTTACAGTTAACCACAGCAAGGAAAAGAGGAATTCAGTTTGATCTGGACTTTCTGTTGTAAAGTGGCAAGTCAGAAGGTACATCTAGAATCATGTTATTACCAGAATTACTAATCCCGTAGCTCTACAACTGATAAGGGCTTGTTTATACACACATGCTCCCAGAAGACCTACTAACTAAAAACGTGCCTTCAAATTGATTTAGTCAAGTCATATCTTAACTGTTTTAAGTCAGCTAAGCCATTCCCAATTAAAGGGATCGTGGGGGCAGGGGTATTTTAATGAATATTAGAGTATTGAAACAAACACTGAATGCTTGAGTTATTTGTCCCACAATTCAAATTCAGTTGATTGTACACTCCAGGATGCGGAGCGTACAAGAAGTCAGTTATGAGGAGGGAACCATACTGCTATCAGCTTAGGTGCTCTGCAAGCAGCAATGACAAGTGCAAGAAAACACACTCCAGCAGATCATGAGAAAGCCTGTCACCCACAGTACCAGATGGTTCTCTACAAACTGTAAGGGGGGAGAAATGGTCGCTATCCTTTCACAGCACTGTTCCCAGCAAGAGTCACTCCTTGGCTAGGAGTTGGGAATACAGCAAGCTCAGCCCAGTGCCCTGGCAGACAGACTCATCACTCACTAGCAAACCCTCAACCTGATTAAGGGGAGGTCCCTGCAGGGGGACAGAACTGTGCAGCCACAGAAGCCTGCGTCAGTCCAATTAATTAAGAGACAGACTAGCCAGATATAGAAGGTATGGCAGCTCTGCTGTAAATTATATAAACACACTCGATTAATATGCCAGCACTGGGTTGCACAATGAAATTATTAACAGTCAGCTGGAGAAAGATTTAAATGCTTACCATGATCAGCAGTAAAAACAACTATTGTGCTATTTGAGAGCCCTACATCATCCAAAGCATTCAAGAGCAGGCCAACTTGCCTATCTAGGTAAGAAACTGCTGCATAATAGCTCTGACGAATTTGCCTCTGCAAGAAAACAGGGGAGAGAAAAAAAAATAAAAATTAGAAAATTAGCTTTTCCCCAGACACACACACACAGAGGAGAACTAGTGGATGGCTGTGTTAAGTAAAAGAAATAAAGAATTTTACTTGTAAAGCTTTATTTTTAAAGTGTCTGTAGCCTGATTAATGTCCCAGAAAAGGTAAAAAGGGAGGGGCAGTTAGAAATGTCTGTCTCCCAGAAGTTCTTTCAAGCAAGGTATAGCAAAGCAGCTCTGCTTCTCTCAGGGTCCAGCCAGTGCACCTGATTTTGGCCTAAGCACTGGAAGGACAACGAAAATCTTGCAAAAGAATACTGCGTGGTCACCTGAAACAGACTAACAGATTCAGGCAACAAAAACAACGTTGGTAGCTGCTATGTACATTACCTCCTATATAAACCTGGAGCACATACTACTAGTTCATGGCTGATCTCTTCCTCCCCACCTCCACTAGCCTGACTGCAGGTACAGTGGTTTGCCTAAAAAGCTGGAGATGAGGGGTCTGGAGAACATGTCTTATGAGGAGCAGCTGAGGGTACTGGGATAGTTTAGTCTGGAGGAGTCTAAGAGAAGACCTTATTACTCTCTACAACTACCTGAAAGGAGGTTGTAGATAGGTGGGTGTTGGTCTCTTCTCCCAAGTAACCAGCTATAGGACGAGAGGAAATGGGCTTAAGTTGCACCAGGGGAGATTTACATTGGATATTAGGAAAGCTTTCTTAACTGAAAGAGTGACAAGGCATTGGAACAGACTGCCCAGGGAGATGGGGGGGGTCACCATCCCTAGAGGTGTTCAAAAAGCATGTAGACATGGCACTTCAGGACATGGTTTAGTGGTCATGATAGTGCTGGGTAGACGGTTGGACTTGATCTTCTTGTAGGCCTTTTCCAACCTTCATGAGTCTATGATTCTAGGTGACAGTACCCAAGGCAGGGAATTCATAATATTTGCAAACTGTCAGTTGCTGAATACCTCGGAACATCTAAGAGTAGCCAACTGCTCCCTTGCATTTGGAACAAGGCTGTGTGACTACAGTGCACTGTATTGACAGCTTACTTGGAAGTCGTCTGGAAGTGGTCCATAAGGGAAGCTAACATTTAATGCTTCCACGTCATCCCTCTGTCTGATATCCATCCAGGGGTTGTATGCCACAGGAGGTAGTTTCTCAGGCACCCAGGGATCTGGGGCTAACGTGATGTTTTCCAAGGGGTACAGCCTGAGAAATTCCTTTACAATACAAAGACACAAAGACTGTCTTCATCTCTAAGGTTCCATTTGCAACTTTGTTGTAAAGAAGCAACCGTTTCCCCTTATGTGACCCTTTAATATTCTTACAGTTTACAATGCTTCACTCCCCCTCTCCCAGAGTGTAAAAATTACCAATACTATGCTAGTCAGCCCCAACCAATTCCTGGAAAACACTGAATTCATAAATACCCAAATTCATAATAAATTCATAAATACCTAAAACCAGCCTTGTGTATCTCAAAGCACACTGAAATAAAAGCTCCAACATCACTTCTGAAATGAGCAAGAGTTTTGTTACCAACTCAAACAGGGAATGGAGTACAAAATCTCCTAAGGCCTCCTATATCACACTCCCTCAAGCTATAGATGGAGTATGACATAAGGAACACTATTTCCATGCAACAGCAGTCAGTATTGTGGTGGTAGAAGCCTAGCTTTTGGCTGAGTGGTCACAACTCATTCTCATTAAACACTCTGAAATGCAACACAGGTAACTGCTAAAGTTACACCAAATCAAGGCTGTTTGTTCATCTTACTTTCCAGAAACTAACAGCAATAAACACTTTTAAGGTTCAGCTGGACAGGGTGCTGGGCCACCCTGTCTAGACTGTGGTTTTGCTAAGGATGGCCCAGATGATCCTTGAGGTCTCTTCCAACCTGGTATTCTATGACAAAGCATTTGTGGAAACAGCTTTGAAAAGCAAATACAACACTTGTCCAAATTATTTTCCCTGTAGGCTCCAGTTTCCTCACCTGTGGGTACCTCAGTGGGATATGTGGTTTGTGGTAACCTACAGCCAGGAAGAATTTTTGCTTGTTGGTTTTCATAACATTCAGTAAACGCATGGCCTCTTCAGTGCTCTGAATATCAGGCAGAGTACCACCAGGCATTTCTGACACATCCACTGGGCACACCAAGTTTGCATAAAGTTTTCCATCTTTTCCTCTACAAGTCTTTAAAACAACAACAAAAAGAATTAGTTCAGTAACTTCTATAAAAGAAGAGAAGAAATCCTCTGTTCCATAACTTTCAAACCAGTTTGTTTTTCCACCCTTCTACCAACAAAAGACTGCAGACAGGACCTGAAAAGGAAATCTCATGATTTCTATGAGTACTAAAGGTGCAGAGTACATTGACTGAGCAGACAGCTTTAGGAATTGAAGAATGCAACTTCCGTGACTATGGAAAAGCAGAATTCTCTCTAAAGCTGGGCAGAAGATTAAACATAGTCATATGGCAAAACACACCAGGATGAATAGAATCTCTGACCTATTAGCAAGAAGGCTGAATTTGGTTATGCTAGCTACAAGCATTTTTACTCCTCCTGTTCCCAAGAGCTCATAGAAAGTTGTTTGGAAGGTACTGACTTAGTTTCTGAACAAGTGTCAGCAGTGGCTGATGTAGAATCAGTGAAGAAAGATAAATTGGACTAAATGGTTGCCAGGAAAAGGTGGCCTCAGCAGTGTTCAGGAACGTTGCTAAACCAACATAAAGAAAAGTATGTCATGGATGCAAATACCGTTGCTAAATCAAGTCTTTTTTCAGCAGAAAATGCAAGAACAAAGCATCACCAAGGCTGGCTGCAGCCTCATGGCTGGAGCTCCTTGCTTTGCAGCGTAGAGACTCCAGCACATGACGCTACCACAGTGCAGCGTCACTCTCGCAAATACCTTTACATCTCAGTAACTTCAGTTTCCAAATACTAATTTAGAAATAATTACAATATCTGCAAGATGGGCACATGAATTAACATGGCACACAACTGAAGAGAAAGGCCTTCTTTTGGAAGGCTAAGAAACAGAATATCAAACTGGCTACTTACTTCCCTGCACAAGGTTGCGGTCTCAAAAGCCAGAGTACAGTCTGGGCTTGACACAAAAAAACTTGGTTATACCCTGAAAATCATTCTTTGCTAGGGTTCCATGACTCACCCTTACCTTATCATTTTCATACTTTTCAGATGAAGGATGAAAAGGTGGAATGGACCAACTGTAAGGATAGTCATCATGGTAATTAGATGAAACTCCTGAAAAGGGTAAAGACATGTAATAGTTCACTGTGCCAGGAAGAGCTCAAACACAAGGTTATCTTGTTTCCAGTTGTTGGTTTCTTTTTTTTTTTTAAATAAGCTATATGAAGAAACATTCCAAATAATCTTTGACAACTGAGAAAAAGAAAATCAAGAAATAAAAGTCAAAAAGTTCAAGACAGACATTTTTCCCTGAAATACATATTTTACTAGTGAGTGAGACTCAAGCCTCTTGAAGAGCCTTACTTCAGGGAACAGCAAAAAAAAAAAAACCACCCAAAAAACCAGAATTAGTAACAGTCTTCATGCACATCCTTAATTAGCTTTACTATCAACTGAATATATCCACACAAGTTTAGTTCTGGGGTAAAGAACTATCAAAAAGAGGGCCCCTATTACAGTATTTTTCAACTCAGTCATTGCTTTTTAACTAGTGAACTAATTTCCTATTTAATTGGTAGTATTAGTCATCCATTCTGTATCTCCTGATCCAGACAGACAGCCTATTATGAAACATGTATATGCAGAACTAAGACAATGAGGCTGTTCATCTTCAGCCAGTACCTAACTTCCAGACATATTTTTACAATGTTAGACATTTATTCCCACAATCCCTAGACAAGATGTGAAAACATTCATTAGCTCAGACTCATTTAATGTATTAATCAATAATGCTTTCAGATTTAAAATTTAGATCTAAAGACAACCTGCAATCACTGTACAATCTGGCTCATGATTATGATTTAGGTTGTCAATATAGACAAGAATCACACAGTTGATACTTACACCTAAAGTCTGTTTGTGAGAATATACACATCAAGTGGATGTATGTTAAGCAGACAACAATTCAAACCATACCAGGATGAAAAACTTTCCCCACAGACAGGGTCATGTAGCCATTCTCCTTGAAATACTGGGGCATTGTGGAATAGTTCCCTGCATGTACTCTCCAGTAGGAGTAGAAATCATACAGTCGGGTCGTATCAGGTCTGCGCCCAGTAAGAAACGACACTCTACTGGGAGCGCACACGGCTTGCTGAGGAGAGAGACAGACAAAAAGAGAAGCAATTCAGATCAAAACCCAAAACACTTGTATGAACTGATGCAGGCGTGGCCGGGCAAAACATCCAAGGGCCCAAGAACTGCAGTGAAAAGCTTGAATGAACAGCATCCCTATTATCAACTGCCAGCTGCAAGCTTTTAACAAACTATACTGCTACCTATCTATAGTTTTTCCTCAAGTAACCAATTCCTAAGCACTAAAAGCTTTGGTTATACACCTAGTAGCACAAAAAAAAGCCAGGCTGCATTAAAGGCAGTGCTTTTGAAGTCTAGTAGCTCACACTCACACAGAGTTAAGTACAAGTGGTGACAAAAGCCCTAAGTCTAGTCGACTCGGCCTGCTTTAAGAATAGTGAAAAGGAGAAACACGTGGAAGGTCCAGTTTATGGTCTAAAGGCCTCATCAACTCTCTTTCAGAATGGCAAAAGCCAAGAGTTACCACTTTAAAGTCCTAGTCCTTAGAATTAGGCTCAAAGTTCTCATTTGTCAACAGAGAAAGACTCGGGAACACAGGCATGCTAAGCAAAGCATTCAAGTAAAGGGCATTTGAACGTGACATTTGGAGTCCTGTGTTTAAGAGTGACGCTTGCCAAACAAGCTGCCCCTTCAAAAAAGTCTACAGAATGGATTTCCTTAAAAGAAAAAAAATTACAAGTAAAAAAGAATCTTTTATGAACAGTAGTAAAAGAAAAAAAAAAAAAAAAAGAATTCTCGTTTGGTAACACAACATTTTTAAGCAGCACTTTGCTGCTAACAGTGAAAACGTCTGAGTGATGCAGCACTCTTCCAAGGGCTACTCAAGTATCACCGTTCAAATATCCTGCTTTCATTTTTCTCACCTTAGCAAAGATAGGCTCGTACAGTACAGTTCAGTCCAACCATTTATTTCCTACTGGAAATACTTAAAGTTAATAAATACTTGGTTTTTCCCATGGTCTGCCCAACAGCTACTTACGATAAAACCAGCAATCGTTTTGCACAGAGAAAACACTTTTTATTATTATTTATCTCACCTGGGCGTATGCATTGCTGAACACAATGCTTCGAGAAGCAAGCTGATCGATGTTTGGAGATTTCACGAGTTTATCTCCGTAACAGCCCAAAAGAGGCCGCAGATCATCCACAACTATAAACAGGACATTCATGCCATCTATGAAGAAGCAGAATTAGGAACACATCAACTTAAGCTCTTGGAAGCAGAGGCTACTTTATGCGGATTTATTGGGTTTTATCCCTGCAGCATACTTAGGAAAATGAATAAAAGTCAGAAAGAACATCTAGTATTTTTGTAAGGGAATGCAAATACCGGGATTAATTCCTTCAACATGTACAAGTTCTTATTTAGCCCAGAGAGAACTAGTGTAGTTTTCACTTCCTATTTCATTGCTTCCTCCCATATTTTCTACCACTGCCTTCAGCTGGCTGCGGGAAGGACACGTGAAATAAGACATCTGATAGTTCTACCCACTACTGAGTTTTAGAGTCGACGAGCTTTGAGATGGGTGTTAAGCCACGGGTAAAATTCAGACACCGTTACGCTATAGAATCCTGCTCCGAACAGATAAACCGAAACATTTCAACACAATTAATCCCGTGTCTCTTTTTCAAAGCGCCCTCTCAAGGCGGCAAACCGCACTCTGACCCCGGCTGTGCGCAAACTGCCGCAGACGTCTGAAGGCAGCAGCTCTTCCAGCGGCAGACGGAGCCTCCTCACAACCGCGCGCCGGTAGAAAGGCGCAGGGCCCGCCCGGGCGCTTCCCCACAGCTCGGGGCAGGCTGCGGGGCCGGGACGGGCCTGCCCGGCTCCCCCAGCACCCTGACGCCGGCCCGGCCCTGCTACCGCCCAGGAGAACGAGCCCCACCCGGGGCCCCGCCGCACCTCCGGGCCTCGCTGCCGCCCCGCGGGGCAGCCCCAGCAGGCAAAGGCAGAGCCAAGCGACCGCCCAGCACCGGGGAACGGCCGCCATCTCCCGCAGAGCCGGCGGGGGAGGGAGGGAAGGAGGGAGGGCGGGCTGGCTGCGGGCCTCGCCTCAGGGGTGGGGCCCCGGCCCCCTGCCCGCCTCTCCCCCTGCCCGGTCCAGCCGGCTTCGGTGCTGCCGTGGGCGGGAGGCCGTTCCCCCGCACGCCCACACGGTGGAGCCGTGGGCCCGGGCGGCGTGGAGCCGGCGGGTGCGAGTTGCAGCCGGTCAGGAAGCAGCAAACGGCGCGGAAGCTCCGCGAGTTCTCGGCCACGTTCGTTCCTTCCCGGAGCGCTTGGGCGCTTCTCGCGGTAGCTCCGCGTGGAGGGGAACGCTTCGCGGCGTTCTGGCCAGCGTTTCTTTTTCATGTCAATAACGTCGGGGAACGAGGAAATCGAGGTTCAGGATTTAGTGAAGGTGTCTCAGAGTCGCTCTGTAATCCTACGCGGTAATCAGTTCTACAGCCAGCTAACGCTGAACTTTCCTTCTTTAAGCACATGCCACGTTCCCAGCAAGGCCGGTTCCTGGAGGCTGTTGGTGGGAACGTGGGCTCTTGGGGCAAATCCCCAGTAGCAGGGCTTTGCTGGGACTCACCGTTTGGGGGTGTCCTGGTTTGAGCTGAAACAACCAACGCCCAGTTCAGCGAGAGCAGAGCTCAGGCCCTTCTAAGTAACCACACTTTCTGAAGCTAACGGCAGATTTCGGCAGATAGCGTCTGCTTCCGGCACTGATAATGCTCCCTGTTTACAGTTACACCCAGGGATCGGTGTGGGCAGAAAGGCTCTTGCTTGTAGTTGCTGCTATGGAGACCAAGATCACTGCTAAACCTTGTGTACCACGCTGGACTGCAGGAAGCTAAGGGGTTGTAAGTAAGTAAAAAGGTGGCACCCGTGGGGAGGAGTAGACAGGACAGGTGACCCTGAACTGACCAAAAGGGATCCATTCCATATTCAGTATAAATCTGAGGGATCATGAGGGTCAAGCTCTCTTCTTCAATGGCCAGCATCTGAGGAGAACTCTGCCAGGTCTTCTGCCTTTAATCCCAATCTGTGTGTTCCTGAATCCAGTTTCTGAATCTCGTTACCATTTCCCACTGAATCCAGTCTAGGACTTCCCCAGTGCCTGCCCCATAACATCAGTGGTGACCATCAGAGGAGTTTGATACTGGTTTTATATATGTTTGTGTATATTTCATTATTTTCTTATTATCTGTATTGTTACTGTTGAATGAAAGCTGGTTTAGGTTTTTTTTCCCAACCCATAAGTCTCTCCCTTATTCCCTTAATTTAATAGAATTTAATAGGTTAATAGAATTTAATAGGTTAATAGAGAACACCTAGTCCTTTGTTTAGTGCCCAGCCCAGCATCCACAGTGAGATCTGAGAGTCAGCTGGGTGGGCTCAGCCATTTACCTGGGCCAAGACTTTCTTCTCTCTGGCTACGTGGCAGGCAGGGCCTTGCTTTTAAGACACCTGACCTCTTTTTTTCAACTCGACTCTTGTAGTGGTCTAGAGGGCTAGAAGAGGACAGAGAAGTTCTGATCACTTCTTTGGCCAATTCTTCTGTCACGGTTTAGGGTCAGGGCAGCCCCTTAGACCTCTAACAGACGCTCTCTGTTAACCGCCCTCCCTCCCAAAAGGGGAAGAGAGAAGGAATAAGGGAGAGAGACTTAGCGCTTAGAAAAGGAAACTAGAACAGCTTTAATGAAGAGGAATTTAATAATTATAAAAATGGAATATATACAAATATATACAAGACCAGTATCGAACCCAACTCCCCTGATGGTAATTCCATCACCATCACCACTGAAGAGCAGGCACCAGGGCAGTCCCAGGCTGGGCCCCGCAGCAGACGGGAGCTGTGTTCAGGAGCTGGATTCTGGTACCGGGTTCAGGAACACACAGACCGGATC